>JAEIFU010002759.1:0-38325 GCA_018904235.1 Lordiphosa stackelbergi
TGCGGTTCTGAAAACTAGTCCAGGCCTAGTCCATTGACAAGTCCGTATGGGCCACCCCTAGCCCACGGGCCTACCATTTCAATGTACTACTCCTATCCCATTTTATTAGGGCATGTCATTGGGGAGGACGTCTCCGCCGCCTTGCATCAAGGAGGACTAGTCCATGAGCATACTATTAGGACTAGTCCATGAATAGACTAGTAGCACTAGCCCATGACAACACTACTAGGACTGAACCAGGATCTGATTATTAGGACTAGTCCATGAATAGACTAGTTGCACTGGTCCAAGACAAGACAATTTGAACTGGACCCTGACTAGACTGCGCGAACTACGCCATGCGGATGTTTACAAAATCTAAATTTAATTATATAAAAAACATGAGTTTTACCAAGGGGTGCGATATGAAAATACTTATAACTATTTATTTAAATTGAAAAAAGAAATATTATAATATTTAAGTATATATGTGGATACATTGCCTTCATGGCCAAAATTAAAATTAACAATGTGACTGTTTTTGTGACCTCTTTAAAATCAATAACAGTAGGCTCTAGGTCAATAGTCTATGTTTGTTCATGAGCTTTAAAAAAAGACACACGCACACCACAAAGGAGGCTAGTCTACTGATATTAAGTAGAATCTAATTACTATAAAATTAATTACTTGAATTTTTTTTTCTGAGAGCCCGTTTTTTTTTTGAGTGCAATCGCCTTTCTGATGAGTTGATCTGCCATACCGCCCGGCTCTACAATTGAGATCGCCCCAATTAAAGCACCGTAGAAGTTTTTAAGATCCTTCAAAGGTTTCTTGCCAAGGACCCCATCTACGTTGAAGTCCATGGTTACCTCATCAATAAAAATATTTTTCATATTTTTTAATGGGCCACCAGGGTATAGCAGCGATTGAAAAAGCTTTACCTGTTGAAAATGTTAATTAAGTATATAAATTCCTTTTTTAAAATAAATGTATAACGGATTAATACATATTCAGAGCGACGACCAATCGCCAATTCTGCATCGAACGCGATCAGCTCGTCGCTGCTCTTTATGGGGAAGTTTCCCGCAAGCTGCTGCTCAGACTTCTTTTCGCTGAACAACTGTGACACCATAACCTTAAGCTCTGCCACCTCATTAAGGACAGCTTCAAACTGGCAGGCCATATCCTGTTTGATAGACTATTAAGAGAAAAAAAATATTTAAAATATGATAATCAACCACTAAAATAACTAAATTATTTAAATTTTACCTTTCAACTGAGCCAAACTTGATTCCAATTCTTGACACTTTGGGCACGCATTCTTCTTGTCAGTTCCTTTAACTTGGAAACTCATTTTTTTTAGTTTTTTCGGCTCGGGCGGAGACATAACTCATCTGTCAATATTAATGCAAGTGCAGCATTGGCATAATAACAAAATATTCTTTATACGGAACACAAACTGCCTTACTTTCTAAATACTCAATATTAACTGGTTTTTCTTCTTCGCAATCGTTTATATCTATGACATATATATCTAATGCTGTTGAGTCTAATGGCTCCTGATATAAGCTTTGCTTTATCTTTGACCTAGTAAAAAGCCCTCATCTGAAATTGCATTAATTTTAAAAGGAATTTTGTTTCTTATAAAGCAAAACCTGTTCGGCTGTTTGGAGTTCAAAAGGCATCCCCTAAAAATGCAACATTTGCCTATTATTCTGGGTTCGAGATCATTATTTTGAACTGATATACCTTCCTCTTTGTCTTTTCTGTAAATCTGCTGTAATATTTTGCTCGGACTTTTAACTTTTTTTTTAAGTAGTTACAAATGATTTTCAAATGAATAAGCTGACGCGGCGCGCCGGTGCAGCTCTACTAGAGAGAATTGCCACATACAAAGAGGAAAGAACAAAAAAAAAAAAACAACAACACTGAGCTGACTGTACTTGTACGCTCATTTCTCGTTGTTGGATTTCACGAGCCAAGAAAGAACGACGTTGCGTTGGCTTTTCTTATTGTTTAATGTCCCGAACGGGACTCCCGTTATGTTTCTCCGGCAAACTGTCCGCCTTCGTTGCATCAACCTTGATGCGCCCGTGACTAGTCCGATTGAGATAGGCAGTTTATAAGCATGTGGACAAATGGTTTTTTTAACAGAGTCTCCCGCCGTTGCATCAGCATTGATTGACCCATGACTAGTCAACATGGGGTAGTCAAGTACCAATCCTGAGCGTACCGAGCGCCCCACCCAATATATTTCTTTGCACCAGCTTATCCTAGCCCCTGACTAGTCCATTTGAACTAAGCAGTGGACTAGTTCGTGTAAGCAAGTAGCCCGAGCCAGACCGATTTGAAAATATTTTTTTCAGAAATAAATTATGGACTTTTTGCACGAATCGTTAGCTTTGGGAGTGGATTTACTTATCTTGGGTCTTTGTGTGCGTGAATATGTGCACTATAAAAACACCACCACACAGTTAAAGGTAAGTTTTTGCTTGAATAATTACCTATTTCATAGAACTAACAACCATATTTATTGTCCATGTGCAGTCTGCTCCACAGTTTCCAATTGATGGCTCTTTGAAATCTATAGTGGCTGGCCACAAAAGCAAAAAGATTCCCTATGCCGTCATACGGGGCACAGTCTCTCCCATTGGAGTGCCTTTGCGGAGCACCCTGGTGCCGAGTGTCAGTGGGGTGCTGCAAATAGTAAAGCTGCATGAACATCGAGTTACTCGTGGATTTGCCGGCTTTTGGACCGAACATCAAAAACTGTTGCACGAGACGGCCAATGAAATGCCCTTTGAGTTGCGCAATCAGCAACATGGAGTGGAGATTGTTAATGCTTTGAGTGCTGCTGTGCTGGATGTGGATGTGGTGTATGATAATTATGAGCCTGTCACATTGTCTGTGTTCGACCATATCTTTGGTTTCTTTATGGGCGTACGGCAACGTGGACTGCAGACCACGGAACAGGTGCTACGCGAGGGTAGTTTTCTGACGGCCATTGGAGAGCTGGAATTGGATGGTCAAACACTGCGCATGCAACCCTCCAAGGAGGGACCATTGTTTCTCACCACAGCCACCAAATCGACGTTAATAAAGCGCTTTGAAGATGCCAAATCCAGCACGCTGTAAAAAGGATTTTTAAGTATTTAAAAAAAAATAATAATCAACTCTTTTTTTAATTTTAGATGCAAGATTGTGCTGTGCAGTTCCATATCCGTGGTCCTGGTGGCTCTGATAGTGCGCAAGCTGTATCGTAAAAAGAAACAGGAGAGGGAAGAGACCAAAATACGCAATCGCCTGGAAACCGAACGCCGTGAGCGACGTGCACGCAGTCGTCCTCATACTCTATCCCAAGATCAGCTGTGTGTGGTTTGCTCCACCAATCCCAAAGAGGTGAGGCAAACAAAGTATTTTAAATTCTTTAGCTAATTCATTTGTTTTTAGATCATTTTACTGCCCTGTGGCCATGTGTGTTTATGTGAGGATTGTGCACAGAAAATCTCCCTTAGCTGCCCTGTTTGCCGTGGCCAAATTGATACCAAGGCAGCTGCGTTCATTGCTTAAAAATTAAGTTTGAGTGAGAATATTATAGTGTATGTTTTATGTTTGTATATATATTTATTTATTATAAAAAATTCATTCAAGTGTGGGACACACGCACCAGAGAACTGCAGCGGTGTATCGCAATTTTCGCCACCTCAAAATACCCTTATTTATTAGACGAGTCGATCTAATTTATTTCCACACTGGGATATCAGTCCAAACGTCGGTGGAAGGCGGGACTGGGGAGAAATCCCTTCATCGTGTCGCCAGCGGTCACACCTCTGTGGCGGTTGGAGCAGGCCAAGACAGTTGTAACACTACTGCCACAACGACAAGAGCCAACGTGTGGTGTGGTACCGCAGTCGATGCAGACTGGACTGCGAGTCGCACGGAGGCTCAATAAATACGGAGGCCGAGGAAAAGCTGCTGCTTTCCCCAGTCCAGACGGGTTCTAGCACCTCTCGTAAGGTAAGGCCCAAAAGGACAAAGGAAGGCATGCGAGCGAAGGCCCAATATAAGGCGGCCCTCAAGATTAAAGCGCGGCTCGATGGCAGCGGTAAGCTCAACCCAGAGGAGAGCAACAAGCTGGCGTGGGCCGAGGAAAAGATCAAGGAGGGTCGCAAACACTTTGCGGAGAAAGCAGTTTGCTTACGCCAACAAGGTGGAGGAGAGCTTGGCTGTCAAGCGGCAGCGCTCAACTGAGCCAGCGAAAGCGGAGGCCCCAGCCAGCAAACGGCTCCACTAAGCTCCACTCCCAAAGGAAAACTGCCTACAAAGGAGTCAGCCAGTGACGTGGCAAAACGGCATCTCACCGTAGCCCTCGTCGACAAAAGCGACCCTTTCGGCAAAATGACCCTGGAACAGTGGAAGGTAGTAGAGGGGAAGCTGTTCGAGGAGATGTTTAAGAGGATGGACGACCTAGCAGCGCAACCTGTTACGTTTGACCGAGCAGGCTGTCTGTTTGGAGTCAAGATCCTAAAATGTATGGACGACCTCACCCTCAAGTGGGTCACAAGCGTCGTTGCAGACATGGGAAGCCCATGGGAAGGTGCCCAGCTGGAAGTAGTTAACAGAACATGCATTCCGTCAGTACCGAATGCGAAAGTGCTCTTCCCAAGGGTTTTACCAAAGGAGCAGGCGCTGAAACTGTTAAGGTGGGAAAACCCAGACGTGCCAACAGCTGACTGGAAGGTACTACACGTTGCTAAACTCAACAAGAACGGGCAGCAACAAGGAGGCCGATGATTTGCTCTACCCAAGATTCGGGAAGATGGCGTGGGGAGTAGGTAGCGTGCACCTACGACTCAAAAAGCGTCATCCCGAAGACAAAAACGAGCACACACTAGAGGCTGGAGAGGTCGAGAAAGACCTTGGTATCGACGAGATGGTCGATAAAGCCAGCAGCCTCGATATCACGGAGGTAGTACAGTCTGCTGAGAACGAAAGGGATGAGGAATCAGCCACAGTAGTCAAAAATTTATTGTTTTAGCGAAGACATTGTTCGACCAAAAAGGCTATATCTTCCAGGGATGCAAACCGCTTGGAAAAAGGGACTGGTTCGGTTCAGTGGTTCACACAGTTTTTGAACCACCGGTTCGGTTCAATACATGGTTTTTGGGGCTTACTTAACCGCGGTTTCGGTTCGGTTCGGTTTGCGCTGTATTCATTTAACAAACTAAAGAAATGCATTTTGGTAAATGCAGATTATTTAGGTTAGGTTTAGGTTGTTTAGGCAGGTTTTTAGTTATTATATAATAAACATTTCATTTTTATTCAACTCAAAATTTGCCGTGATTACATAACGATATCTTTTTCATTTTCATTCGATTGATTGCATTTCAAAACAACAGGAGATATATAGAGTTTAAAGAACTAAAATTTAGTTCAATATGATGGAATTTTAGTTCAGATTTAGTAATAATATATATGTATAATAATAAATCTTATAGTAAGTTTCATCGATATTGCCTCTTAAATCTGATTAATCAAGTTTCAGAGTGGAAAATGCTCGTTCTACTGACACTTGTGTGGCTGGAATTGCTTAAGTTGATTTTCCTAATAAATATTCCAATATTCATCTTTAGGTAAACGCTTTTCGCCATAAAACGCTTCAATGCAATTAACAAACGATATTTAACTTTATGATGGAAATTAGTTCTTATATTTCCAGCTCGTCTTTACTTATCGGGTTCAAAGAATTATCCGTTATGTTTTTATTAACGATTTAGATATTCTTGTATATTAACATTAAATGAGATTTAGCTAGCTTTTTTCATTCTTCTTAAAGCAGATTTGATTTCTGGTAGAGGTAACAAAATCTACACTTGGTCTGCTCCAATTTTGAGTCCTAAGAAATTTGGTGTTCTACAACTCTTGATTTTCCACGTATTTATACTCGGTATATTCTGTAGTTTTGTGCAAAAGTATGTATCGGAGGAGGAATTTCCGACCCTTTAAATTGTATATATTCTTGATCAGCATCGACAGCCGAGTCTATCAGGTCTGTTCCCATTTCCGAGTGATTTTAAAAAGTAAAACGATTGTAATTACGAATCGTTTTCAGTATGGTTAATCAATTGGTAACTCAATGTCTAGTTGAAATGAACCGAACCGAACCATAAAGCTGCGTTTTTTTTATATCCTCCTGCCGCAAATATCCAACAAGAGGACTTTAATAGCATATAGGAATTTTGCGTTGCTAGCATATGCAACACGACGATTGATGAGTCAGACCCCATTTCGACGATGGATTCATCCAACAGTTTAGCTAAACACAATGTACCATTAGCTCCTCGTCACAAAGATAGCGTGTTTTTTTTTCTCAGATCTGCTTCAAGGAACATTGATGACAACATCAGAAACTTGTAGCGAAGAAAAAAAAAAAATGACTGAGGATTTCGACGTGGTGGCTTGGTGGAGACAAAATGAGAAAAATTACCGTAAGCTGTCAAAATTGGCATTTCAAGTGCACGAAATACCAGGAAGCAGTGCAGCAGCAGAGCGCGAGTTTTTTTTGGCTGGAAACATTATTACAGAGGAGAGGAATATCAACATGTTTCGGAAAAATAAATATATCAATATTGCGGTAGTAATGCGGTGCCTACGATATTCAAATGCGGTAGTAGACGGTGGTACGATATTGAAATGCGATCATTGCGGTAATGCGGTGTATGCGGTGTTTGCGATGTAAGTAGAGTACTTACTCATACCGCAATTTCATAAGTATACTTAAAGTCAAAAAAAAACAGCACCGCATGCAGTTCTCTGACACGCACCACTAATCCTTTAATCCCTTCATAATAAGGCGGTATTGACGCTGATGCTCCAGCAACTGCAGAAAGACCTGATACTTGCGTTCGTGAAACTCTATGGTCTGGGAATTTGGCTTTAACAATTGGCCAGTGCCACCCATGGCTTTGGAGGCGCTCTGTGGAGTTGATTATAAATATACAACCCACATTTTAACAAAAACTTACCTCTAGGCTGTCAAAGTGTCCGGAAGCTGCAGCCCCTAAAGCGGCTGCACCCACCAAAACCATTTCCTGTTCATTGGGTATTAAAGCAGGTAAATTGCATATATCCGCATGACATTGCACATAAAGTGGATTCTTGGCCAGACCACCGCAGAAGAGCAGAGTTTGAAAGGCAGCCCGCTGATGTTGGTACAGGTTTTCGATTATGTGACGTGTGCCGTACTTGAAAAAGCATACTTTGTTAGGGGACAAGTGCAGTTGCAATTAAAACTTACTGCCAAAGCCTGGGTAAAGGCCAAATATTTAATGGCCAGAGATTCAGTGCCACGTGACATATCCAGGCCCGTGATCTATATACAAATTAACGTTTGTTTTCCAAATTTACCAAGTTTCTTTAAGAACCATTTCCACTTACAATGCCTCGCAAAGTGGGATCGGCTATGGGTGAACGATTACCATGCAAATCCGGCCACACATGTACATCTTGGGTAAGATAACTAACTTCACTGAGTCCACGCGCGGAGGCCAATTGTGGCAGCAGCTCATTCAGATGTTGGTATATATATCTGTTGAAAAATGTTCTAGTATAACATTTAACCATTAAAGTTAATTCTTACCTATCCTCACCCAACTGTTTTCTAAGCTCTGCATAAGATTCATGAGTCTTCAGTACATAATCCAGCAAATGACCTGCAATGCTCTGGCCACCCTCATTAAGAAAATATCCTGGTATTATAGCATCCTGATAGGGACCCCAAACGCCTTGAGCAAAACAGGCATCTCGTGTAATGCTCATATGACAAGTAGAAGTACCCGCTATTAAAGCCATTTTACCCTGTACATCATCATCATCATCATCCTTAGAGGCAGCACGACATCCAAACATGCCCAAGGCACCGGCATGTGCATCAATCAGTGAGGTGCTCACCACTGTACCCTTAGTTAGGCCCAACTCTTCGGCCGCACGTGAAGTTAATCCTTTGCCCACACTTTTACCTGGGGGCTGTACATCACTTCCCAACTTCTCAAAGTGGTTACAAGTCAACTCTTCCAGTCCCGCCGCTTTAAGGAATTCCTTGCTCCACCTCTGAGCGGCCGCATCATAGTTCCATTTGCAGACCACGGAACACAAGGAACGAGTATCCACATCAGTGGCTCTCCAAGTAAGAAAATCCGGCAAATCAAAAACACGCCACATCTGATCAAATGTAGTGCACAAATGACGCTTAAGCCATAAAAGCTTAGGCACTTCCATCTCCAACGAGACCTGTCCACCCACATATTTTAACAAGGAATGCTTCGTGGCATTGATATCCAATGTTTCCTGTTCCGCACGATGATCCATCCATAGTATGATATTCTGTTCAGCCACTCCCGTCTTGCTTACGGTCAGCGGTTGACCGTTCGGACCGAGAACCACCAGAGAACAGGTGGCATCAAAGCCAATGCCCTTGATTTGTGTCTTGTTGACGCCGGCAATGACTTGCTGTAAAACAACAATAATCCCATTAAATCTCTTCAAGTTAATCTAATCTTTAAAGAGCAAGAGCAAGGTGTCCGTGTAATGTGATCTTTGTCCGAATACACAATTCGGCTTTGACTCTGAAAATTTTTTAGAAATTATCAGGTCTGTTCTCAATTCCACTTCGGTTTTCGTATAAACGTTTGAATTGGCCATTTTACTCTAACAAATTTGAATGGAAGGTGTAAAGGAAATCTGTGGTTACTAGATCAAGGCTTCATTTTTCTACGAATTAAATCCACTTGGCGTTGAGCTGTCGGTTTCAACTGCTTGAGCAACTCCACTTTCACTGAAGCGGTTCTAGTAACCGTAGATAAAATTGTCACTTACCTACCTGTTTATACGAAAACCGAAGTGGAATTGAGAACAGGCCTATATTTGTCTTATTTTCTTCTTCTTCACACAACACTTAAATCATAAAAAGACCCGAAATAGTTGGGTCGGGTTCATCTACATGGCATGCGTTTGGGACTCAAGTAAGGCGCATAAAAATAGATGAGACCATACAACCCTTAGAAAGTGACACATCTGTTAGCATTAAGTTAGAAAACCCGACCAACGCATAGCGTTGTGTGAGATTTTACCAAAAGTGCCTAAAAAGATTTATTCAGCTTCTGGAAACGTCGCACAGTGGTCCCAAATCCGAAAAAGACGGCCAAAAGTCGAAAAACGTATTTGATTTGTGTGAAAGTCTGTACTCGGGGGTTTTCAGGCTCACTGATCACGAATCCGAAGTCAAAATTTAGAAAATCAAAATGCCGGATCCAATATGGCGGACAATTTCTTCAAAAACATATTTGATTTGACTGAAAGTCTTTACTCGAGTGTGTTTGGGGTCGCTGATTACGAATTCGAAGTTAAAATGTATTGGATTTGGCTGTAACATCGAAAAACACGTTTATCGATAATATCTCGATAACTATTTGATTGATTTTATTTTCAGAGTGTTTCCGTTCATAAAATGCCGGTCTCTTTCGATCAATTCAGCGATTTTATCGCAATTTTCGACGACTCCGGAACGTGGCGCATCTTCGATCACCTCTGCACCAGAACGAAAACGTTGAAACCATCGTTGTGCGGTGGAAATGGAAACTGTATCGGGTCCATAAAACTGCACAAATTTTATTGGCAGCATGAGATGCATTTTTGCCTTTATCGTAGTAGTACTGCAAAATATGCCGTATTTTCTCTTTATTTTGCTCCATGTTTGCGACTCTATAACTCACAAACGACTAAAAACAAACAACAATAAATCAAACACGTGTTAGCGCGTGAAAGGAGCTTTACAAAAAGCTCTAGCGTGAACCGATGCGACGAATACAACTAGAACTACGCGCTTGCAAAGACAAGCTTGCGGAAATATCGCAAGACTTTTTTGACAACCTAAATACAAATACAAATACATACGGGGGTGCCACAGAAACCTCTTCCAACCAAATTCCAACCGAATTCCAATTCTAAGGTGCCACAGAAATTTCTTTTGGTTGGTTTCAAACCTCAAACCTCTGTTTTGTTAGGAGATTTTTTGCAAAGCTCTTTTCTCACTAGCGCCTTTTGTCGAAGTGGCGCCCTCTACATGACAGCTAGCGGATTAAGGGATGAACATTTTTTGGCGAGAGATCCAGCCCTGTTTTTAGAGATGGAACATCAACTGGAACATTGGTTTTTCCAACTAGAATTTCTAATTTGAAAATGAAATCTCTAGAAGTTCTGGGCACCAACGAATTTTTCAAGAGATTTACAAACCAACCGTCGGTAAAATCTCTAGAGATTTCTGTGGCACCCCCGTATGTATTTGTATTTGTATTTATTTGATATTTCTTTTGTGCTAAAAGTACAGGACTTATTCGGAAGCACTAATCACTATGACAATTTTCAAAAACAATATGCGATGGAATTATTAAGGTAATATTAATATTTAACATTTATTATGAAACTAAAAACTAACTTTGTGCAGTCGGCCGCGGCAGAGCCCCAATGCACGTGTGCATAGGAACGTCGCGACGAGACCATCTCTGGTTTAGAGGCATATTAAATATTCTCTCTGCAAATTGTAATATGTGGTCGGTTCGATTTTTGGCATATATGTATCTGGCGATGTTATTTAATGCTACGTTAACTACGTACTTCCACCCCATATAGCAGCGATGGTATTATATGTACTTTAGCAATCAGGTCTCTTATGTGTGTGGGTAGGTATTGTTTCATATGTTTTGCCGGTCGCCTTACTTATATGGTCATTAGACCGGACTTTTCTCCATACGATTTTCAACATGTGACGATCTTTGCACAACATGGCTTAAAAAATTCTGTAAATTTTATAGAAAATTTATCAAAAATCCAAAATTAGATATATTGAGGTTTGATGGGCTCGAGAAGGCTTTAAAAGTTCCAATTTCCCCTTCATTTATCTTTGAATTGTCAATGTAGACAGAGACCTTTTACAAAAGTGTCCGTGCGAGCTGGCACCAGTTTTTCACGCCAAGCTTGGAAATATCTTTCCGCACCTGGTCGTCCCACCTTAGAGGTGGTCGTCCCACCTTGCCATGTCCAAGATCTTTCGCATTCCTCTTGTAGACCATTTTTGCTGGAGCTTGTTCATCCATACGGGTAACATGTCCCAGCCAGCGCAGCCGCTGTTGATTTATGCGCTTGACCAGGCTAGTATCCCCATAGAGCTCATACAGTTCGTCATTCTTTCGGATGCGAAAATCCTCGCCAACTTTCAAAGGTCCATAAATCCTGCGAAGAATCTTTCGCTCGAAAACGCCAATCGCCGCCTCATCAACTGATGATATTGCCCATGCTTCTGCGCCGTATTGCAGGACTGGGATAATAAGGGACTTGTATAGCGCTATTTTTGTTCTTCGCTTGAGGCCACTGCTCTTGAACTCCCTACTGAGCCCGTAGTAGCATCGGTTTGCGAGCGTGATTCTTCTTCGGATTTCCAGGCTGATGTTGTTGTCGCCGGTTATTATCGTTCCGAGGTAGACAAAGTCCTCTACAACTTTAAAGTTGTACTCTCCCATTGCAACAGATTGCCCAAGACGCGTGTACTTCTGTTTCGAGGACACTAGGTACTTCGTCTTGTCCTCGTTCAGTACACTAGGTACTTCGCCTTGTCCTCGTTCGTTTGGCAAAATTCACTTATTAAAAAGGTCTTCTTCGTATGTTTACATCAGTGTGTAAGCTTACAGCCTAAGCTCGGCTAACGATATAGGTGTATGCAACAAACTATAAGCGCTCTCTCGCTCTTTTTACACTAACTCGCTCTCTGCTTATGCGCTCTCTTGAGTCTGCAACTTTTCAACTAAGATTTTAACAGTTTGGTCTTAAGCCCCGAATACACCACACAAGTTATTGCGCAAAATGCTAATGTGTGTTAGTAAAATATGTACACGAATTTCGTGCGTGTGACACATACATCCATATTTCACTAACACACATTAGCGTTTTGCGCAAAAATTTGTGTGGTGTATTCGGGGCTTTAGAGAAGATTGCATTTGTGAACAGTGAGCGAGATTGCAGCTTACTTTCGGTTGAAGGAACTCCGAGAGCGTTTTGTTTTTGTCTTTTCGGTCTGCGACGTGAGCAGAACCAACTGAACATTGGGTTAAGAGTTATTTACGAGCTATGTTTTTATAAGCGAGATCAACGATACGATTTGCTAAGGCTTTGGTGCATAAAACGTTGATACCTTATTGCAGAGTTCCCCAACGATAGCCCCGGGGTCACGAATTAACTTGCCAATTCTTACAGAATGGTTGCCGAAGTCAACCTTCATGTGTGTTAGAGAGAGACACAGTCACGTTTTTTGCTCTCTCTGCTTTGGGAACTCTGCCTTATTGGGTTTATTCTTCCACGGGACAAACTTTTATTGTTCGTTTTCGATAGAAAGTTACAAAAAATAAATGCATTCTTTCAAGATTTTTTAAAAAATTTTAAAATTGAATTAAAATAAAAAAAAGAACAGACATTCCTGATCGACAAGAACACACAATACAAACTTCATAAAGATCGGCACAGTATTTCAGACAAGCAAAGGGAAGCCCGGAGCAAAAAGCAATTAAAACCCAGTTACCGTTAGTTCATCTCGGCTTATTAAGCAAAAAACCGAAATTAAATTCCAGTTTGTGACGACAACAAAACAACAATTGTGCGAAAGTTAATTCTTTGTGTGAATAGCGACTTGAAAAATAAAGACAAAAAAATTGCTTTTGCCTTAAATTGTTGAAAAAACTAAAAATTTAAATGGCTTCCTATGATTCGTTATTTTTGTTACATTACCTTAACAACCTGACAAACTGATCGCCAAATGTCATCGCTGGATTGCTCATAGTAATGCGGCTCTGGCGTCCAAGTCTTGATCTCCTGCACGGCCTGCTTCACAACGCAACCCTCGGGTGAGACCAGAGCTGCTCGGGCACTTCCTGTGCCCACATCCACGCCCACGAAATACGTCTGAGCCGACATTTTGCTGGCTTTGCTCTAATTGCCTTGGCGGTCAAATAAATGTTAATTTTTTTAGTTAATCGCAAATGGAAATTGCACAAAACCAAACACGACGAGAGCTAAAAGTGAACTGATAAGAAACCTGAAAGTACGCTGAGGGAGAATACCTGTGAGTGTGTGTGTGCGAGAGAGATTGTAGTTGTGTGTGTTAAGGTTGAGACGAGTTTGTCAAGATTTCAGAACTCTCGCATGGAATTGGATAGACGTGGGTGTGTCAGTCACAACCCCCTTCACCGGCAAACATTTAGCACTAGATTTGTTATCTTTGTCTGGCATTGTGTACTTTTATTATAATTACAACGGGTTAGCATTTAATTGTGAAAAGCACTGAACTTAAAACTAAACTAAAACTATTTATACAACTATTAATTAGCCGAGTGCAATTTACTTATGCATTTTAATGTGGGACCTGAATCCGTCCTACCGTCACCAACAGATGTTGCTTGCCAACTGACACACGCCTTTAGGGCCAAATTTCAAATTTAACAGAACATTAGATTTGCTCGCTGCAGCGGAGATCGTGCCTTGGAGATGAGCCTGCTAAGAGAAACTCGTGTTTTGGTTCTAGATAGTTTTGAGATTGGGTTATAAAGAACCTAAAGAATGAAAAGAAGCAGAGAAAATCTCGTGGGACCAGAATTGGGAACGGGTAAAAACGATTTTAAAATCCTTATGTCAAAACAGAATAAATTCGTGAGCCCAAAACTTTGGACGGATTTTGATTTTCTTACAAACCTGGTCTCCAACTGACGGTCTTATTACCAGGCGCTTATTCATTGATACTGATATGATTTTTAACTTTATTGGGGATACAATTATTTTATATAATATTGTTCTAAAGCTAAGTGGGAAATTTAAACATAGTTTTCATATAATCACACAATCACACAAATGTTTGCATATTTATTTGACAATTTTGGACTTAGATTATTCCTGTTCAGTGCTGTTACCCTATGGGGCCAGGATAAACTCCAGTCAAATTAACAATTAATGCATCTTCCCTAAACTTTAGCAAACTATGCTTTTAGGGGCAATAATCTTAAGTCAATCAATTTTCTCTCAACCCACCTAAAAGAATACTAGATTTCCGAAGTGTGCTCACATATAAGCGAATAACTTAGCCGTGGTTTACCCAAAAATCAGAGGAGAAACAATGGATAATGACGAAGGAGATATTGGGTATAATAAACCTAATGGAAAAATCGCATAGAATAAAATAGTGAATAAAAAAAAAAACCTGTGGTGGTCCATAGAAAATCTGATGTAACCCGCATTTTCTCTCGCGGTAAATCACTATAACCAATGAATATAATATATTAGACTTTTTTCTCATCGCTATCAGAATTGGCAATGTTATATAAAATCAGATGGTCCATTCGCAAATTATTTCAATTTAAGTGAGCAAAAAAGATCAATAAACGGTTTTTGGGCCATAACTTCAGATTTTGGGGTCCCCGAGAAAAACCAACTAAGGAAATGCTAAACGCGACCTGCTCTAAAGCTGTACGCTTATGCCAATACCTAGGTTATTTACTGTAGCACTGTGTTATTAGAGAGGAACTTTGCTCAGTCGACACCGCTTCTGTCAGAAAATTGTCATCTGTTAGCTCTCACTTACGCTCTTTAGATTCTGGGCCCTGTTCCGGATTTCGAGTCGATTTTCGTGTAAACATTTGAATTTCGAATGCAATTTGTATAAATTTATACGTAAGAGACAAGCTTACTTGTGGTTACTAGATCCCGTCGCATTTTCTCTCGAATTGAATTCACTTGGAACAAAAAAAGCAAAAAAAAAATGCACCAAAAAAAAGTTTATACGAAAAAGCACCAGGGCCGACTGTTTGATAAAAAAAAAAGAGCCAAACAATTTTTTTCTTACTTTTTCATGTTATATTTTCAATATATCTCTTTGACCATAACGTAAAATAGCACAATCTTCTCATTTCTTAAGTGTTCTTAAACTGAAAAATAAAAATAAAAAATTTTTCATGTATTAATTTACTTCTTAACATTATGAAAACAAAACAGTCAATATTCAATATACTGATATTATATAAATCACACTCTGAGATCAGTTGCTTTCCTATATTTACAAGTCTTTGTCAGACCACACATAATTTGGCTCTGTACTCGTACAGAGTTCCTTGCATAGCATTATATTTGATACTGAATCAAATTCAAGTTTACGCCGAAGCAGAACTGTGTGGAAGGGACAATATATTTCTTACAAATCCTACTAATTCCTTAAACACTTCAATATTAACCCCGTTTTTTACTTTTGCCACTTCTTCCCAAAATATCTCCTCTTCTTTTTTAAACTTAGCTTCAGTTAACTTTAACATGGCCCATTGAGAAATAATTTCATCTGGATCCGATTCACATAAGTACTCAAAGTTTTTAATTAGTGGCATTATATCGGTTTCTTCGCTAGAAATTACGATTAATGATTTTACTGCCCTATAAATCGACTCTGCATCACATTTTTCTAACTCAATCAGTGTTAAAAATGTGTCTTTTATCATACCTGTTAGAGCGTGAAAATAGCGTGCCACTAACACAAGGGCCTTTCGGTTTGCCACATCAGTTGTTTCGTCGACAATTAGGGAAAACTTCGAGATTTTTAATTTAGTTACAATGCGTTTTATGGATTTCTTGCCAAGTTCCTTGGACATTTGCGTTGCCTTGGTTCGCCCACATTTGATGTCCATAGCAATTTTCGAATACAAATGGAAAATTGTGCATCATTAGGAACATTTTGAGCGCATATTCCGCATTGTGAACCTGCTTGTTGTGTGAAGTTTTTTCACTTGTAAAGCCATCTATTTTTACTTGGTTTTTCTTTGTCTTCATATTCCTGATATGCACACCTAGCCTGTCGTGTCTTTGGAGGCCGGTTAGATGGTTAAGTAAGCACTTGTCACAAGCGGCGCAAAATGCACGTCCATCATTATTTCGTAGCCAGCGAAAATGATCAAGCCACTCCGACCGAAATTTGCGGTGGGCGGATACAGCAACTCTAAGACAAAAATTTAATTATGCGACAGGCGCTATAAAATGCTTTTTTTCAAACTCACTTTTTGTTTTCCACCTGAGAACTAGTGTTTGTGGTCTCAGCGTCTGTGTGAGAAGACTCAGTGCAAGTTTTCTTTTTTTTTTGTAAGAAACCTAAATGTATAATCAACTTATAAGGCATATGTTGTGCTGGTGCTTAAACTCTTTTTACTCACCTGTCCATTTTTTCATAAATTAGCTAAACGCTTAATCTCACTACTAAAATTTTCGCAGCCGCCACCGGCACAAAACCATGCGTGAAATACAGTATTCCTAGTATTAGCGATGGACATAGGTTCCAATTATTTACAGAGTTGCATGCCGTGTTTTCGATAGTTTTCAGAGTTGAGAGGGAAAAATATCCAGATCTACATTAGGTGCTGAATAATGTTCCAACTTTTTCTCTTAAGCCAATTATAAGCACAAAGAGCCAAATCCAATAAAAAAAGTGCCAGTGCACCAAGAGGAAAAAAACACCAGTTTTGGTGCAAAAAACTATAAGTCAAATAGTTTTCTGAAACAAAAACATCGTGAGTAATCGTGCACATCTCTAACCATATTTCTACTATCCAACTGTCTGGCAACTCCACTCATCAAACAGCTGTGTCAACATGGTGCGCATCAAAAATCGGTAAATATACAAAACAATTTAATAATTATGAATTAATAACACTCTGCTCAGTTACATAGCTGTGCAAATTGTACCCTACACACCCACACAAACCCTGCGACTTAATGACCACACTCTAACCAAATGCCTTCTACAGAATGTGGAGAAATTTTATGGCGTTTACGGCCTGGGCCTCATCGAGCATGGTTTCCGTGTGAAATATTGCAATGAGCGTACTAAAATAGCCATAATACGATGTCTTCATCGAGGACAACGATATGTGTCGAGCATATTGCCACTGATAACGCTGGTAAGTGGAGTTTGGAAGCATGATTACTTGATTGATTTATGATTTGCTGCAGATAGGCGATGTGCGAGCCAAGTTCCGCACTCTTTATGTGGGTGCCACCATAATACAGTGCAACAAATTCATAATCAAACATCAGCGACAATTTCTGGATCGCATGATGGGTCAAATAGTGTCGGCCAAGGAGCGACAGGATTTGTTTAAGCGTGTGATGGAATTCGATATGGATAGATAGGATACAAAAAATACACAATTCGTATAATTAAATATAGGTATAAAACAAAGCATTCTTATAGAATATACTAGATTGACTAAAATAGTTTTGGTATAAGCAAAACTTAGACTTCAATGAGGAATTTGCGACTGGGCGAACGTGATAGACGAAAAGTCAGTTGCTTGAATTTATGCCGCAGATCCGCAAAAGTCAGTTTATGCTTTTTGCTATAGACATTTAGATAGATGCCCAACACAACGATGAGGCCAGACCAAAGGTATCTGCCAAAGAAAGGGAACATTAATATGACATAGTTTCTATGCCAAACAAATTAATCAACTTACTGCAAGGTAAATGGTTTGGTAAAGAGCAAAAAGGAAAAGGCTATGGTCACAGCCTTACGTGCAGTGGTCACTGTGGCGGCTATGGGGGCTCCACTGCTTCTCACCAGAGCCAGAACAAATTGTATGCCCAAATAACCAGAAAGACTGAAGAGAAAACCATAGCCAAAGGTTTCCAAAGGATGCTGAAAAGGCAGCAAATTACAAACTACTTTCACGCCTGCAGGAGTTAAACTCACCTCCAAACAGAAGGCAAATCCGCTAAAGAAATTCCCTGTAATCAACATTATGACAAACAAATACACAAATCCCAAGCCATAGGAATAGAACACCACCTCGCTACTCGAAGCCTGGTGATCACGCATGGCCTTCTCTTGCACATTTCCTATGGCGGCATCACACAACAGAGCACCCGATATCATGGCCACTCCCAAGGGATTAAAATTTGGCGTCATCTGTGAGTCGGCCAGTGTAAAAAAGCCAATCCAGTGCACATGGCAGCCGCAGCAGCAAAATCCAAAGGACCATATCGCTTGCCCTGTATCAAAATGCTGCCCACCAAAACCGGAATAAGTTTGCAGCATTTAAATATCACCTGAGTGGGATAGTTAAGGTAGCCCAGACTGGAGTTGGACAAACCCATCGTTCCTAGGGTCAGAGCCGCCAATATCAAATACGTTTTCATGGGTATGCAACGTGGCGCCGGTTCAGCACTCCAAAACGAACTAATGCCATTCTCTAGGCGTCGTTCGACCAGGCCAAAGCCTATGTAATAGCCAAACTGGACCAGGGTAAGGAACCAGCCGTAAGGTTTAAATCCTTCAACTGTAAAGATGAGTTCCTGTAGATACCCATAAAGTATGTAGAGTATAAAAACTCCGGCACAACTCAACAGAAATTGTGTGGTGCGATTGTAAAAGGTGAGGTCAAAGCACAGGATGCGCAATTCTGGTGGCGTAGGCTCGGAGTTTGAAGATCTTCTCTGTACAGTAGGTGATTTGTTTGTTGTTGTTGTTGTGGCTGTGGTGGGAATGTTGATAACGCCGCTGCCTGCCATGGTGCTGGGCCTGCTGTCTGTGTGTGTGCGTTGGTACTTTTTAAGCCTCCAAATGGATTTAGCGTGTCTTTTCTACATCATTGTATCAATATCAAGTGATAACCCAGTGGGACACAACAACAACAACCTTCTTTTTTTTTTGACTTTATCGCTGCGCAAGCGACGAGGGTTGGTCGTTTTCACAAACAGTGACCAGATACAGATATCGATAATGTGCGCGACACAATCGATTTAAATAATATTTGAATTTATCACATATGATGCAATGTGACGGTTATATTTAAGACAGATTTGGCGTGTTCACCAGCATACACCAATCATCTAACAAAAATCATCAATCAAAAAAAAGTGTTAGTCTGCTGGTGAACGAGTTTGATAGAATTTTTAGGCAACATAGTTATCGATATATTTTTGCTGGTGGAAGGTTTGAATTTTTGACAACAAACAGCATAATACAATTAAAAACTGACTACTAAATATTTATGACCGTCGTCAGTAGCACTAATTGCTCCTGGAATTCCCCTTAAATTTTCCTTAAGACTTTGTGAGCCATTTAATGTTTGTTGTAAGCCCGGCCACGGCGAGAATGTGCACATAAAATCGAATATCCGATGGCCAAATCTACATTTACCATTAAGAAAGTCTCCAATCCACGCAAAGAACGGTCTGAAAATGTTAATTTTAACAAAGTGCAAATGGGCTAAGAGCAGAGATGGGCGAATAAGGACAATTCGTTCCCGTCCTGCCACGATCCCGACCACGGCTGTCCCGTCCCGATCCCGACCAACAAATTTCAATTCAATATCTTCGCGCCAGATCCCCTACTTCTCTAGGGTCCCGCTGGAATCCGGTCGCGAGCCCATCTCTAGCTATGAGTCCTTACTGTCTCCTCCTGTTCTTTTAAAGAAATGTGAGCGACGCCCAAGCGTGCTGTATACCTGCTAATAAGGCACTGACCCGTTATGGCCCAGACCAGAAGTAAGATTTTTCCCTTTCAGGTTAAACGAGGACCACGTGACCCTAGCTACCAGGCGCCGGGTTTCATTCCTTGTGATTATCTTGTATGAGGATATGGGCATCCCTATCAAGCTCTTCTCTGGAAGGAGCTGAATGGTAGTGCCTTGACAAACCGTGATGAGGTGTCCATGTACCCAGGTGAGGTGGTTACTACGCGAACGCAGGGCTTCTCCTTTTTGGAGTGGTGGTTTTTCAAGATTCCCTCCTCCTCCGCAATAACCAGTGGAGCATTCAGAGCCTTGCACGAATTTCCGTGACCTACTGGCGAAACCACGTCCTCTGCCATTTCATTTATTAAAAACAAAGAAGTTTCCGCATTCATTTTGCACTTGCCTTCTCCAAATTGCTTGTTTGTTCACTTCTGACCGCTGTGTGCTATCGATAACAAAACATAAACAAGCGATTCTGACAAACTATTTCTTTGTTAGATTAACATCTAACACAATCACAAAAAATAGCAAACATGATTGCGCATAATGCCCGTTCACCAGCACAATCTAACAAAAATAGTCGATTTTTTGTCATCGATTTATGCTGCTGAACACGCTCATTGGTAAAGTATTAAACACGATTTCAATGGACGTGTTTTACAGCGGTTTGTTTATTAAAGACAAAAATCAAATAGTTAACTTGGCTTCCTGTACAAAATCAGCTATTTCTCTGATGTTTTGGAGAACTCCTGATACAAAAAGATCTTTGGTTGATGAACAATTATTAAAAATATTATATTTTGCTCTCATAGAGCTAAGTCTTGGACACTTAAAGATAAGGTGATCAGGGGATTCAGGAATATTGCAAATTGTGCAATTAGCAGAGTCAATAAAGTTGCATTTACGATAGAAGACTTTGTCATACGTGTGATTTGCCATAAGCCTATTTATTAATTTGATATCTTTAGCATTCCATTTAACGTTCTTATGCCACGGAAGGGTCGGTACATTTGGAAACAGTTCAAAAAAGAACCTACCAGATGTAGCAGAAGCTTCCTTGTAGTGATTGTTCCACAAACTGTATATCTCTTTCTTAATTTCTCTAAGTGCCTCTCCGATTGAGTATTTTAACTTGACAGTAGTGCCATTTGTAATGGCAGATTTGGCAGCAAGATCAGCTTGTTCATTAAAACTGATGCCCTTATGACCAGGCACCCAATAGAGATCAACGGTTACAAGATCAGGCCATGTTAGAAGGTTGTGAATGTCAGCAACAATGTAAGAATTTGATCTTGAGGAATTTAGTGAATAGAGAGCACCCAGGCTGTCTGTCAGAATAGCAAGCCTTTTAATATTAAGCCTTTTGGCCAGATGACATGTAAGATTTATTGCTACTAGTTCTGCCATTGTTGACGACAAACTTATATTAGATTTGTACTTAAAAGTTTTCTTTCTATTGATATCACAGATGCCAATACCAATCATCTTATCACAGATAGATACGGAAGCGTCTGAAGCAAAAATGTGATACTCTTCAGAACGAAGCTTATGCATGACTTCATTGTATGTTGTTAATGTTTGTTCCTTAGAAATATTTGTTTTGCTTTCTTTGAAAGGACTCAAGTGAAATTTCATGTGCTTGTTGAAAATATATTGCCTTGGAGATATGGTGTCATTTAAGATGTTTTTGAACTGATTGGCTACGAATGCATAGGACGAGTTAACATGGGAACTTGAGTATTTTAGATACATGTCATGATTTAGACATTTAATCTTGAGCAACTCTTTGACAGTCAGATACAGCGCTCTATATTTTGGCGGCATTTCACCGGCTAAAGCGAAAATTATGTTTTGCGGCGTGTCTGGTGGGACACCAATACACCGCCGAAGTGCTGTAGACTGCTTAGCTGCCAGCCTTTTATGATTTCCAGAATTAAAATTAGCCATGGTGGTAATGGCATATTCCGATTTTGACCTGATATACGAACGATAGATGTTTGTGGCGATATGTGGCCTTAGACCACTTTTTATGTTTGTTGCCATCTGCAATAGAGTAAACCCTGCTTTAGACTCAATTCTGATCTTGTCAACTTGTTTTCTGTCAGACATATTCGAAGATATAATTCTACCAAGAAATTTAAACTCTCTTACCATCTCTATGTCATGATTGTCAATTTTAATGTTGATCACAGTCCTGCTATAAGGTGTAAAAGGCATAACAGAGGATTTGGAAGCATTAAAACTTAGTCCAAAGTCCTTACAGAGAAGGTTGAAATCTTCCAACTTATCCTGAAGATTTTCTTCAGCCAAATTGAAAGATTGCTTGCTTGACATTATAATAAAGTCATCCGCGTATTGAAAGACTTGCGTGTCCGAGTCTTGAATCTGATGTAATCGCTTGGTGTAAATATTGAAAAGAACAGGAGAGAGACAACTTCCCTGAGGTAAACCATCTCTCACCACCTCCGTTTCGCCCCCAAGTTTCAAATATCTGACAGAAAGAAAATTAATGATCCACTGAACAAAATGTTGCGGGATTTTTTCAGCTACCAAAATACGATACAAAAGCGCCAGATTGACACAGTTGTACGCATTCTCTATATCCAAACAAGCCACTACCACTTTCGCCGATTTTGATTTCAAAAGCCTTACTGATGAAATGAAGTCATTTATGCACATAGCTGCACTTTTTCTTTTTCTGTATGCGTAGCATCTGTATGGCAAGATATTTTGATCTTCCAAAATAGCTGTCAGTCTGTTTTTGACCATACCATTCAAAGTTTTAGCGAGAACAGATATTAGCGAGATAGGTCTGAAATTCTTTATATCTTCAAGATTCTTTCCTCGTTTAGGAATAGGACATATTTTAATCGACCGCCATTGTTCAGGTACCTCGCATTTATTATACAGTTCATTCAGGCAGGTCAGTAGCTTCTTAGCAACTTCTCTATTAAGCGCAGCAATCATCTCATAAGTCACACCAACAACAACCTTCGAATGGTTCTACCGTAATACCAAAAACAGTCGAATGTGGTCTCATTAATCGACGACGGTTGGTCTATAAAACTATCGAGTTTGGTCTCCCTAAAAATAAAAGAGTTTTCCAAAGCCGAAAATCTGGCATTTACAAAGTATTAGTTTGTAAATTCTGTAACGAAATGGATGTACAGCCACCCAGAGGTAAACCGCGCAGAGTATTCTACCACAGAAGTTGCTCTAGCATCCTGGTTTCTTTAATTGTCGCCTTACCTACCCTCCCCCACCTTTCGTTGATCACATTTTTTTTTTCTTTTCTGTACTTGCTTATTTGCATTTGCAGATGCCAGTTTACGCAATATAATAGACAAGCTGGCCGAGTTTGTGGCTCGGAATGGACCCGAATTTGAAGCAATTACCAAACAGAAGCAACAGAACAATCCAAAGTTTGAGTTTCTTTATGGCGGCGAGTTTGGCAGCTACTATCAGTTTCGTGTGGCCGCCGAGCAAGCCAGTGAGTAGTAGTATAAGAAGTTAGGGGGGTCACCAGAGATTAACTTCTATATATTACAGTGTTAAAACAGCAGGGCATTCCCTCACAAATGCCACCGGGTGCACTTTATATGCAACAACCGCCACCAAATCAACAGCAACCACCAAACGCTCACTACGCACCGCCAAATCAACAGCAACAACAACAGCCTTCAGTGGCAGTCAATGATGCACCAGACAATATGCAACCACAATCACAACACTTGTGGCCACCAAATCAAACCGGTGGACCCCAGACCGCCAATGGTACTGCTTTGACACTGAATTTAACCTCTCAACTGGATGCCATCAAAATGCAACAGAACTCTTTAAGGGAACAAATCAAGCAATCGGATGCAAATCTTTCTGCTCAACATACGGTAAATAGAGATTATTGATCAATATGCTCTTTTCACAGGTGTATTCTGTATTTGTATGCAAGCATTTTTTATGCGAAAAAAGAGAGAGAGATTAGAAAGGGATGGTGGTTTTCAGCTGGCAACATAAAATGTTCTCTTGGGAAGATCTTACTAACAATTTTGATTCTATAAAATACCTAAACCCGTATTTGTATCCTTTTGTTAAACTTTTCGCTATTTGCTTCAATCATATTACCTCAACATTTTCCAAAATGAGGTCAGATATTGAAATTCGTATGATGTGTCTGCAAAAAAACAAAAATTTTACACACATTCAGTCTTAATTCTGAATGGTCTTGGTCATAAATATTTTGAATTCAATCCCGTTCTGATATTGCGTCCCTTACTGTATTTGGGGGATTACCGTTCCTTTTCGAAATTCTAATAAGGCAGCTAACAAAATGATGGAATTATAATATTTATTATTTGCAATATTATATTGCCCAAATTTAAGCTGTCATCAGAAAATCGGTTTCAAGTCGATCAAATGGGACAATTGTTCGAACTAAAATTTTTTTTTTCAAAATTGTATATTTATTTATTTGATTAGAGCTCATAAAGTTTATTCAATCCTTAGATATTTATTCAATTGCTTCCATGTGTTTCTCAATGAGAGAAACATTTAATACAAGATAACATTGCCCTACGTGCTAATTTTTTTGTTTCAATCAATTCAATGAGTTAATTGCAGATAGAACAAATTATGTGTTTTTTCAAAAAAGCAAAACCCACGTAGTGGTCGACAAGTGGAATTTTCTTATTAGTTCTGTTATGATTCGTTTTCTTTTAATCCAATCAAAAGTTCTTAGGTATCCCTGGTCCTTAGATCAGGATTATTCTCTGGTCCCACCCGTAATCCCAATTAGTATTCTAGGTCTTTAGGTCTAGTTTATTCTATTGCCTCCACCGAGGATCCCCTCTTAGTATTCCTGAACTCTGATTTTAAAATAATTTGCTCAAAACGCACAAAAATTTCTTTTTCCGACGCTGTGGAAAATTATTATTTTCTCTTTAAAAGGCCTGATTCAAGATGACATAAATTTTTAATTCAGTACAATACTTTATTCAAATAAGAATGCTTTGCAACAGCATTCAGATTTCAAAACAGTTCAAAAGGTTTTTCTGTTCATGGGAACTTCAACATAAAATTTGATATTTAAGTCATCTGGAATCAGGCCTAAAATCCGAATTCTATGAAGAAAATAAGGCTTTAGTTAGTGTTGGGTCCACAAGGTTGTTCATTTGTGCTAAACATGTTCACTTGTGGTGGCCGCGTGTGGACCAGCGGTTATTATGTTGGACTGCTGGGCGGAAGGTCTTGGGTTCGATCCCGCCTCGGAACATCAAATTAAAAAAAGTGTTTTCTCTTTCTTTAGAAATTAGCTTTTACACATCTGTGAAGTAACTAGGCATGAAAAAGAAAAATTCTCATACTTTGCCGTTCGGACTCGTAGTTAAACTGTAGGTACCTTCCTCTTGTGCGAAAAACTTAAATCACATTAGGCAAAGATTGAGAGAAGCCTGGCTTCGCCCGTTGTAGGAGCTGTATAGCCAATTTACATTACGTATACCGAAATCAAAATCCAGCTTTCGCATCGGAACCGAACAAATTTCAATCCGAAACATTAATTACGTGACGTACCGAAACTGTAATTTGGTTCTGAATTAATACCTGGTCTTAATACATTTCGCTCACTTACTTCAAGACTGGCATAACTCACAAAAATACGATTTTTGACTGGATGATGGGAAATATACTTTGTATTGCCTACCACTTACATTACATTTACATGCTAACTTGGTTTTTCTTTTTTTTTTCCAATTGAGTCAACTCACTTAATTTGCTCAGTTGCTCAATTGTTCATCTGTTCACTTGCTCATAACCCCAAGACATGGTAACGATCACTGATCATTCAAGCATTCGTCATGCAGCTGCTGCAAGGGCAGAGTTGTCGTTGTTTTTGTTCTGTTGGAGCAAAAACTCTCACTGAACAAAAATCAACAATTGAAGAAGAACATGTTCACTTATTTTTGTACCCAATTTTTTTTTAATATTTTTTTTTTTTTTTTATTTTTTTTTTGAAACTTCGGCACAGACGAAGTTAGCTTTGCTTTCTCGATTACCTGTGTTTCTAAAATATGGTAATAAGTTTCACTTTAAGTTGTTGAGGTTGGTACTCAATCACCTAGAACACTCTCAAAAGTTTTACTTAGTTGAGAGTGGGGCGCTTGTAATTTATGAAACTTCTTTCCTTGCTTACCCAATTTTTGGTATTTGATCAATACGAACATTTAGCGTAGAATCATTATGCATATCCCTTTACCTTGGAGAGTCCCTGGGTTCAAGACCGTCTCGAAACTATATAACCACTTGCAGCCTCCGCTGTTACTGGTGCTTCTTTATACCATTTGCCGCCATTTGATTTCCAGTGCACCTAGATGTTCCCTTTTTGTTCTTATATTATAAAATCTTATATGCCGGCCGAATATGCTCCAACTATACTTATGCATCCTTTTACATTGCTCATTTTTGTCAGTGCTTATGACCTACATGGTCATCGAATTCGAATCACAGCTCACGAAACAGAGTGACTGTGTGACTTTGACTGTTGCCTGTTCACACTACATTCTCAAAGACATCTGAATTTGTATTTCACCATAAAAATAGCTTGAGGTCGCCGAATCACACTCCTAGGATCAAATAAAATTTAAAAATCCCTTAAATTGGTTGGATTACTGCTTATTTCTTGGAGTAAAGTCTAAAAATGTTCAAAAATGGGGCTTAAGCTTAGCTGTGTTTTTTGTGTCCTTTGACTTTGGTTTCTATTTCTCAATTCCTTGTCTAACGTCTCATCTTCTCCTTGTTGTTGGGCTCGTCTTTCTCTTTCTCCTGGCTTCGATTCTCTCCATAATGCTCGTGTTTTTCTACTTCTCTTAAATGTGAAAATGTACAAAATGTTCTTTCAGCTTTTACTAATCAAAAACCAAATACATAAAGTACATACATTTCTCTATATCGTTTTTAATTTTGTTTTAACCTATCGAATTAACCATTTACAATGCTACATTAAATTTTTGCTTTATTGTATATTTTTTGAAAACATAAAACCAAAAAAAAATCCAATGTGTAAAAAAATCCAATTAAAACCAAATTGTTTCAAACGAAACTCTCGTTTATTGTCGAAACACACAAAATATGCTATATTTGTGCCTCAACCAACGAAATAAAATAGGCGCTGATGACGCAAAAGACAAAACAAATCGACGAGGCAATGGCAAAGGCACAGACCACCCAACTGGAGCAATTGGCCAGTGAGCAGAGCATTGTACTGAGGGATTTCGATGGTGTCCTGCAGCCGATCATTGAGTCCTGCACCAAGGATAGCATCTCAGCAGGTAAATATGCAATGCCAATGCAATTTCACATCATTTGTTTATAGCCTTAAGTCAGTTAGACAACAAATCTTTACTATAAACTCACTCTAAATTCACAAAATTGAATAATTTTAATTATTATTATTAATTTTGCCCAGTTTACAATGACAAATTGAGTAACCTGTTTGATATTGCAATTTTAGGCAAGAACTGGATTTTACAGCATTCAACCGACAGCGCAAAAATCAATGTCGTTTTACAATATATTTTAAAGAAGTATGCCTCAGTTTATATTTAATTAATGATCCTCAACATTTATTAATCACATTGTGTTTCTTTCTTTCAACGAGTGAGAACGAAACGAGAAACGAACGAGCGAGAGAGCCGTGCGATGATCGATTGCGACCCGAAAGACATTCGTTTGATTCGTTTGCAAAAAGAGAATGAAAGAGATGCACTTGTCGAACTTTACGATAGTCCCAGATCGATTTCAGTTGATTAGTTTAGCGAAACAACTAACACACACACACACAAACTGAACAATGTTGTTGGTGTTGTAGTTGTGCTCACAGAAAACTAGAAAAAAAATATGTTTTTCGTTTGTTAATTTATTTTTAGGGCTTTGGTCAATGGTTCAACGTTTCAGCAAAAATTGCATCTTATATATTTAGTTAATGATATACTCCATCATTGGTAAGTTCGCACAAAACAAAATGAAAAACTAAGTAACAGAGCAAAGGTTGAGTTAACACTAACTTTGTTGCTTAGTTGGGCCTAGACCGGGAACGGGGGGGACTTTGATTAGGACTAAGACTCGAACGATCTATTTACAGCATGCGCAAAAATATCACCGACTTGAAGAACAGCCTCGAGAACGTCGTCATACCGATGTTCTGCAGCGCAGATTTGAGTATGTATAACAAGCAAACAATGTGCTGTACCCATATGTCTAATGCTGATTTCGTTTACCAGTTGCCAGCAATGATCAACGCCAGAAACTTTCCAAATTGTTGTCGCTATGGGAATCGAAAGCTAAATTCTTTGATGCCTGCGTTATATCCAAGCTGCAATCACCCGACTCATCGATGCAGGAGTATAAAACAAATCTACAGAATACACATCATGATATTGTCACCAAATTTACGCAGAGCACCAAGCAGACCTTGGACAAGTAAGTTAGAGAAGAAATAGCGGGGATACAAACTTAATCACTAAGAAGTCAACAATGAAAACAAATATTTTTGGTTACGATGATGTGTTGTACCTTTGGACCGCTTGAGATTCTGTTATGAAATCATCGTTTCGGTTAACGATTTCAAATCGGTTAAATTTACATTTTAAGTTAAAAAAATTTAAAGATCTTTGCCACAATATTGTTCATGTATGTACTTGTGTGCAAGGAACAGATAAAAGTTTACAAATTACACAAGTTTACAGCCAAAAAGACCCATTTCTACTGAAACTCTATTTTAGTGTAGTTTGGAATGCTGATCTCAAAAATCGATTTCAAAAATTTTTCCATGGCTCCGTTTTTGAAATATGAATTTTTTCATTTTTCAGGTAGGTTCTCTTACATTCAAAGCCATATCTCACTTCGTAATTGTTAGATAGAGTCATGCAAGATACGAATCGAAAGCTTTATAAGCTGGCAATAATCGCGTAGAACATTGTTTTCAAATCGGTTGAGTAGTTTTGAATTCAACGATCAAGAATATTTCAAAAATGGATTTTTGCTTGAAAATGCAAGATTTAAACGCATAGGAAAAATATAAGAAAATCACAAAAATATTTTTATTATTTCTACTTAAGAATCCCACTTTTACGAAAACAACAAGGTATTGGTGAGGAAAATCATGTTTCACGTACCGTAGATATTTTAAATTGAGCAGAGGAACTAACAGTCAAATTTGAGTATTTAGTAAGTTCACCAAAAAAATTTTTCTGTTTTTCTTCACCTTTTGGTCAATTTATGAAGTGAGCGAAAAGCCAGAACAAAAATAATAATCAAGAACGGAACAAAAGTCGAAGCAAACGAAAATTTATTTTTAAATAATCACGAAAATACCACATTTTTTGCACTAAATTGCTCACAGCTCCTGTGTTTGTTCATAGATCTTGATAATCGACATCTGGTTTTCTTCGTAGAAGTGCGACTCTTAAGTAGAAAAATAAAAAATTTATTTAGATTCATTTTCTTCTATTTTTCCTATGCGTTTAAATCTTGAATTTTTAAGCAAAAAATCAATTTTTTGAAATATTCTTGGTCGTTGAATTCAAACTACTCAACCGATTTGAAAACAATGTTCTACGCGATTATTGACAGCTTATAAAGCTTTCGATTCGTATCTTGTATGACTCTATCTAACAATTATTAAGTGAGATATGGCTTTGAATGTAAGAGAACCTACCAGAAAAATGAAAAAATTCATATCTCAAAAACGGAGCCATGGAAAAATTTTTGAAATCGATTTTTGAGATCACCGTTCCAAGCTATACTAAAAATATTTTTTTTTTCATCCTCTACAATTTGATGTCACTCCTTATGTAAAATCACGCGCTGAATCCGAATATGGAGCTTAAAAATTTCTCAGTAGAACAGATTTCGAGATAATCCCAATTTACCGTTTTTCGCATTTTTGAAAAAGGACCTCTCACTTAATTTCAATTATCTCAATTATGAAATAACTTATGAACAAGTTTTGTACACCAAATTAAAGCTAATAAAATTATCTTTCAATCGTTCATACATCATTTCAATGTCAAATTTGTGGTGTAGCTGCTAATTAGAAAGATATCGAGAATTTTGTTTCATTTTTATCGAAAATTTGAAAAAACCGCAAATAACACCGTTATTTTCACCAAGAAAAAAATTTTCAAAAATTTCTTTCTCTTTTGGATGATGTAACCTAATGTATAACAAATTCAAAAAGTGTTCATATATTGAAATCTGTTAGAAATTGTAGAAGTTATTAGCATTTATCTAAAAAATGAGCAATTTCAGTTTTACCGTTCAAGTGGTATTAAAAATGTCTATGGTCCATTTTGCTCCCCCGTTTGTGTGCACAGTTTTCCTCTCGCGTAAGAAACCAACAAAAGTCTCCTATCATGGCCTCATCCCAAAATCCTTGTTAGCGGCGTTCCATATTCTTCATATCCTGATGAAATCGTTCACCATGCTCATCACTCTCATCGCCGAGGTTTTCAGGGAAGAAATCCAAACGGGAATCCAAAAAATGAAGTTTCAACGACATTTTTACTCCTGTTTGCAATACAATGTGAGGCGTTTGAGTGTAATGAAAACTTTAATAAAATATACAAACTTTACCTATTTGTCTATAATTTCTTATTAAATGTGCGACGACTTCCTTATAGTTAGGACTTCTGAAATTTCCAAGAAATGAAGTGACAACACAACGGAATGAATTACATGCGTCCTCTTCATCCTTGGACAACGTTGAATTGAAGTGTGAGTCCTTGAAAAGTTTTTTTTATTTGCGGCCCAACAAACACACCCTCTTTGATCTTTGCCTCTGATAGGTAAGGGAACACACTCTTCACATATGCAAATGCATCATCGTCTTTTTGTAGAGCCTTCACAAAATTTTTTAATAAACCCAGTTTTTTATGACAAGTGGCTCGAACTTTACATTTTCTTGTCCAACTATGTAATTCGTTCTGACCGGCCATTCGAACGTAGTGCTCGTGGCGTTCTCGACTGTCCCATTTGCACACAAAAAAACATGTGTTTGGTATATCCTTGTTGCAATCCTGAAACTATTGCAACAACTTTTTTCCAGTTATGTTCCTTGTAGTTAATCAAATCAAGCAACATGGCCATTGATTCATATGATTCTTTTATATTAACGGCATGCGCTATCGGTGTCGAAGGCTTGATGTTTCCCTGGTGCGACAATTCCGCTTTTAGACTAAACTTGCGATAAGCAAACGCCACTTGACTAAACTCCTCAAATAAACCACACACATCATTGCAAGAACAAATATTATTTTATTTTCAAGTAATACTCAGCATAGCGCTTTTGCCGATATAGTATGTTATTTTGACATCATCCTTTAACAAATTCCGTTCTTGCAAGCGTGATGCTAAAGTTTCAGATTTTTCTTTTGAAAGATCTAGATCTCTTATTAGATCGATAGTCCACTTTGGCAGAAGGGATTTCTCTCTTTTGCGTGTTCTTGACAGTTTTCTAAGTCATCGGCTGATTCAGATGGGTCATGCTTTACAGTTACCTAGGGGTCGGACCAAAATCATTGTACAACGGATCAACTAGTGTCTGTGCTGATCTCTAAAAGCTTTTCAACAAATTCAAAAACTGTGCACACAAACGGGGGAGCAAAACGGACCATAGACATTTTTAATACCACTTGAACGGTAAAACTGAAATTGCTAATTTTTTTAGATAAATGCTAATAACTTCTACAATTTCTAATAGATTTCGATGTATGAACCCTTTTTTGAATTTGTTATACATTAGGTTACATCAACCAAAAGAGAAAGAAATTTTTGAAATTTTTTTCTTGGTGAAAATAACGGTGTTATTTTCGGTTTTTTCAAATTTTCGATAAAAATGAAACAAAATTCTCGATATCTTTGTAATTAACAGCTACACCACAAATTTGACATTGAAATGATGTATGAACGATTGAAAGATAATTTTATTAGCTTTAATTTGGTGTACAAAACTTGTTCATAAGTTATTTCATAATTGAGATGATTGAAATTAAATGAGAGGTCCTTTTTCAAAAAATGCGAAAAACGGTAAATTGGGATTATCTCGAAATCTGTTCTACTGAGAAATTTTTAAGCTCCATATTTGGATTCAGCGCGTGATTTTACATGGGGTTTTTGGGGTTGAAATTATTTTTTAATTTTTTTTTTTTTTTTTTAATTTTACATTGCACACATCTTATTTTTATTGAAAAATTATGTAAGTCCGCTAAAAACTATTTTGCATAATTGCTAAATATGCAAAATAAGCAAAAACCCATAATATATGAAACTCCATGTTTTAGATCCCATATTATCCTGGTGGGCCAGGGTTACTAAAAGGTCAACAACAGAAGATGAGTGATACGTGTACATCAAATTGCCAGAGGATGAAAAATCGAGTAAGACTTGTGATTAATTTTACTGTATACTAAGTTGTGGCGACGTCGGCGCACAGTGTAAGATTTTGCCAATCTAGGGGGACTTTAATCAAAAAAAAAGTGCTTCAAATTGAATTTTTTTTTTAAATGCTAGTAAAATATCCACTTGTTATGAAAAGAAACAAAAATCAGAGTTAAATTATCATTAACAGCAATAAAATAGTCATTAAACATGCCACATTGCAACGCTTGAAAAATTCAATTTGACAACTCGCATCAGGCACAAAATTAAAGTGATTAAAATTTAGCCGTCAGTGTCTTGTTTCCAAGAAGAGCTATTTTTTCTTATTCTTGAATAGTTGAACTGCAAAAATTTCAATACCTGGTCTAAATACCTTTACTGGAACATTTTATATAATTTTTTTTATAAACACCTAAAAACTAGGCAAATTGCAAAAAAACATGTTGCTTTTATGGACTACAACTTGTAAGTTCCATCGAGTTCGGCGATGCCACCACATGGAGAACAAGCGGGTAGATCCCCAGAACATATTCACAAAAAAAAAAACCGTCCGCATGTTTCCGCCATTTTGAGTTTTTCGTTTTATTATAAGACCAATTTTCGAACAAAATCACGTGTAATTCGCATGTTTTTTGCTATCTACTCCGTCAGTTTTAAAGCTATCGTTACCAAACCTTGCACAATGTCTTGAAATTACATACAGGCTGTATATGTGTCGTAACCGGCCTGATCGGATGACTATACCATATAGCTGCCATAGGAACGCTCGGTCGGAAAACTAGTTTTTGTGAGAAAAAACTTTTTTGTTTTCAGTGATAACGTCAGCAAACTTGTCAATTATTTATTTAATATGCTTTCACACAATTCTGCAAAGTTTCATCAAAATCGGGTGACTCTATCGTATAGCTCCCATATGAAAATCGTTTTCTGGCTAATACTGAAAAAAGCGATATTGTATGGGAGGTGGGAGTAGTTTTTGTCCGATGTTGTTCATCTTAGAAACATATTTCCGTATGGCCAAAAAAACTCTTCCATTTCAAATTTCAAGTCGATATCTCTCAAACTACGGCCGCAATTGATTTAAGTCCCCCTAGATTGGCAAAATCTTACACTGTGCGCCGTGGCGTGCTGGGTCATTTAGTGTCACGCCGTACTGCATTTTGAGATCGTTGTCTTGCAGGGGCTGTTGTTTTGTAGTATCAAAACAGAGAGAAGAGGAGAGAAGAGAATGTATATATTGATTTAGAGTAACGTCCACAGTCCAAGGTGAATTTACTATAAAGGTGACGTACTCCGATGTGGTGAGGGGTCATAATTTTTTCAACTCGCTCTCTCGGCACTCTGAGACAGATGACAGAGGCAAATGCTAGACACTCTTTGTTCGTTATTGTTTTAGCTATTGCTGAAAGATTTTCGCTAATAAATAAAATAAAATAATTGAAAACAAAATAAGTTTTACATACAAATAAAAAAAATATTACAGTATTTTTTTGGGCAATCAGCATTTGCTTTCGCTTTTGCAAATTAAAATTTTTTTGTATAAATTTTAGGACGAAAATTTAATTAGCATTTAAAGAAAAATACCAGTGTTTAAATTGCTTCTGCCGAAGTAGCAAAAGTCACAAAATTTTTACTTTTCACAGCTTCCACTTTTTTTTCATATTTTTCAATATGAACTCTTGCCTTCTGCTTATGCTTTTGCAAAATATAAAAGCGGCAGCAGCAGCCAACGCCGCTATTGATATTTGTTCAAAAGGAAGAAGCGAACAGAATCGTCGGTTCATGAATTTTGATATTGATTTGCTTCTTTGATTCCGTTTCGTTCATAAGTCGAAGCCGAAGCTCAAGATCGCTTTTAAAAAGTCGGCAGCAGCAAAAGCACCACAGAGTCTCTTGCATCTACTTTCTGCTTTTGCATTTTGGATTTTAGACACACAACAAAGCATTTACCGCTATTTCGTCTCGGCCGGGGTTGGAGGTAAGAACAACAGCACGTTAGAAAAAAACCTATGTTGTTGTTGCGTGGCGCGTTATTTTGGTGCTTCTAATTCCAAAAAATATTTCGTGGCGCCAGCGATTCGTTTGGCGTGAGTTGGAGAAATAACGCGCCGTTCAAAATACAAAAAGCAAAAAAGCGGGAAGGAGATTAAGAACCACTCGGTGTTTTTTTTTTAAAATTATTTTTCTTATATATTAAAATAATATAAATATAAAATATTTTTTTTTTAATATATATTGTATTTGCCGCCTTTTTTTTTTTTAATATTATATATATATTTATTAAATAAATATTGTATTTTTTAAATATTATATAAATTTTTAATCTTCCATTTTTAAATTTTTTTTTTTCTTTTAATTTATTTTTTTTTTTTTATATATAATTTTTTTTTTTTTATTTTTTTTTTTTTTTTTTTATTATTATTTTTTTTTTTTATATCTGTTAAATTTTAAATAGAAGCCACACAAAATAAAAAAGAAGCCAAGAAGAAGCGAGTGAAGTGCTGCCCATCACCGTTGAAACGGTGTTACCCAGCAAAACATTTTTGTTTTCCTTATTAGTCGGGATCTACACGGTGAAGCAAACTTCATGAAGTTTTTCAAAACGCTCTGGGTTGTAGGAAAGATGAGAAATTGAGGGTGCTAAAGTCAAAATATAGAAATGAAGTAGGAGTGGTAAGAATACCCTCAAATTTTTTAAATAAAATGTTGTTGTCCTCCAAGGGATGTTTCGCTTCTGAAAGAACTCGAATCGCCGTTGCTCTGCTGTCCTATATTTGATATCTATCTATAATTATAATCGACGGCCTTGGATTTTCCAAATCTTTTCATCTCTTCTATTCACCCTTCATTTGCAGCTACCAAAAGCAACATCAAATCTTCATGCAGCATGCGACACAGCAAATTGCCCAATTGGAACAGCAAAAGCAACAGCTTGAACAAAAAATTCTGGTGGCTCAAAAAGCACAGCATCAGCAGCAAGGATTATCTGGTGCAGTTCATCAAAAATCCATACCCTCATTAATGGCTCAACGCATAGCCATGCCTGGAGGCGCAGATCATGAGCATATGAATACTCCACCACCAACGCATGAACATGGGAATAGCATTTATGCTGCAGCCAATTATCATCAACAGCAGAAGCAGCAACCGGCGGGACAACAGCAACAACAGCAGCAGGGCAATCATTTTGGGGATCCGCGTGGTGCAAACTTTTTCATTCCGGATATGTCAAAACCACCGCCTGGCTTTGCCGGTCCCATGCAGCATGGTCATGTCGCATTGCAGCAACAACAGCCGCCGCCACAGTTTCCACAAATGCCAGGACAAGCACAGGTTTCGGGTCAAGATCCGCCTGTTGATCTGGATGTGTTGAATGCAGCCATTCAGGCTGTTATACAATTGCAGCAAAAGCAAAGACATCCCGATGAACAGGCGGCAATTCCACCGCCACAACAACAACAACAACAGCAGCAGCAGCAGCTTCAACATCAACATCAGCAGCAGCTCCAACACCAGCAGCTGCAGCAGCAACAGCAGCAGCTCCAAAACCAACCTCACCTCCATCCCCCCAATTTGCTAGCACTTCAGGTGGGTGGCCAACCAGCTGTGGATTTAGATGTACTCAATGCAGCCATACGTGCAGTCATGCAGAATCGACCCGAAGATATTCATGCGGCAGAACAACAGCAACAGACGGAGGGTGACCGTCAGCATGAAGAAAGAGAGCCGCAGGAACCTGTCATACCTGCAGAGCCGCAAATACCCACAGCTCCTTATTATGATTTACCAGCTGGTCTAATGGTGCCCCTAATACGGCTGGAGGATTATAATTACAAATCCCTGGATCCAGGTGAAATACGATTGCCACCACCGGCACCTCAAAGTGAAAGACTCACAAATGCATTGAATGCCTTTTATGCGGCACCATCGCATGATCGTCCCAGGGATAAGTAAGTGACTCACCGACAAAGGGAGATTAAGTGAAATTTCGTTAACTAATCCGTTTTCGTTTCCAGTGAGGGTTGGGAGAAGCTGGGTCTGTACGAGTACTACAAAGTTAAGAATGCAGCGCGTAAGCAAAAAGAGGAGGAGATACGGAATGGTACACGGGAAAAATCTCGCTCAGCTAGTCCAATTGTACTGGAGAAGCCTCAGTCCAAAAAGGGCAATAAGCGAGTTTATCGGTAGGTTCTTAAACTAAAATACAGCACAAAATCCATATATATAAAAGAATGACTGACTGGTGACTGCCGCGCAGCCCAAGCCATAAGAGATAGATGCTGTAATTGAGTACTAAGATGAGATATAGGAAATTTGTGACTGGAAATGTGAAAAATTCGAAGAAAACTGTTGTATGAAATTTTTTTATTTATAATCCGATCAGATTCAAACTCCAATTTCAAAGATCTACATGAAAGTTCCGCTATAAATAGGCGTCAAGTTAGTAGGGCGAAAGTTTAGTTCCTTCCTGCTCCAACTCATTTTCAAATTGTAAATTCTATACAGCCAAGCTCCTCAGTCTCTTGGCGTGTGCTTTTAAATTTTCCCGCACAAGAGAAAGGGACCGCAGTTTATCTGTAATTCCTGTGGCGCCAAAGCTGAAGGTGACCGGAGAAAGCATTTTTCTAAGAGGGGGCCACGAGGGCCACAAAGTTACACATACATAACTATTAACAACGTGACTATTCAAGTTTCGAAAAATCTACCCCCAAAGTCGGAAAACTGTTGTATGAAACTCTATTTTTATTTTTCGATCCAAACTTATTTTCAAAAATCTATAAAAAACCGACAATAGCTGCAAACCAATCTTCCGGAAAATTCACTTCCTGAATTAAAAAAGAAAACAGTTGTTGGGTTTAGCAACCTGTTCTTAGTTATTAAAGAAATAGTTAATAGTTAGCGACCTTTCTAAATCGTAGAAACAAAACAGATGTGTATGTTGATTTTCCAATACATTTCAGTTGCTCCTCACCAACCATTTTAAGGACACTACCAAAAATTTCCAATTACAATGTAACATTGATTTTATTAAAAACATTTTTTAAATACATTATTTAACACGTCGGTTCCGTTCGGTGTGGAGTTAGATACTGACTTATTGTTTGGTCATTAAGTGTCGGTATAGGGACGCGCAGTTTCCATGTCCGTTTGTAGTTAAGTCTCTTGTCAGTGTGCGTGTCTATAATATACAACATCCCTATAGTAAAGCTTTTTCTGTAGTGGTTTTATTGCTGTAGGATTGTTGTTGCTTAGAAGAAGGCGAGTGTCCGCTCTATACAGTGTGTCGCAAACGCCTTTTTTTATGGTTGTTTGATGTCTGAGTTTGTAGTCTGACTTATGTTGCTTTATTCTTGTTCTAAGTTTTGATATTGTTGTACGAATGTATAATTTTTTGCAACTGTTTTCTGCAATGTGGAGTATTGTAGATCACTTACTACCGGGTAATCCCGAAACGAATTTCGTTTCCGATACCGGTACGTCCCGAAATGAATGTTTCGGTTAAAGGTTCCATTTCGGTTTTCAATTAATTACAGTTTTCGGTTTCGATATGGTACCCGCATTTTTATTTCGGTATACCGGTACGTACCGATTTATGTAAATAATAGTTATTTTTAATCATGAAAAAAAAACTAAATTCTGAGATAAATCTAAATCATTTTATTCCTGTTTAATAAACCGAATCAAAATTCAATACAAAATGAATGGTTTCACATTTAAAGTAAAATAATATAGCCTTCATATTTCGTATTTTTTACGTAGTTAACAAGTAAGATCTAATGATTACATTATATGCTCATAAATATTATATTATGAATTACTAGTTTTCGAATTTAACTTCGAGTTCTAAACGTCCACAATATAGCATTCTTCTGATTTGCTCGCAGTGACATAATTCTATTAAATGTGGTTGAGTCCATGCAACTTCTTAGCGGATTCATTATATATTTAACGCCAGAGAATAGGCGTTGCACGCTTTCCTGCTTAGCTGGAACAGAGAAAGAACGACTTTTGAAATCGCACACAATTTTGGGAAATTTGTAAAAGATTATTACCAATATGCCTCAACTTCGTCGGAGAATTCAAATGAACCAGAATTTGAACTGCAGTTCATTAAGCAGTGATTGATCAGCAAACGAAAAAATTTGTGCAAAAATATTATGTAACAGATCGATACAAGTATTTTTTTGCTCAGTACTTAGCGTTACGTTAGACCTAGGGTCCAAAAATATTGCTCATAGAAAAGCATTGTTTTCCAAAAAGGGATTTCTCTCGCTTTTCTATTTCCTGAACAAACGATTTCGCAAGAGAGAACGAATTTTTTGATATTTCCAAT
>JAEIFU010002760.1:0-38318 GCA_018904235.1 Lordiphosa stackelbergi
TACAAAAATGCATTATTTTTCATTTGTGACATTATTTTTTTTTACAAAGGTATTTGATATTGAAATTAAAAAATACATATGCATATTTTATTTAAAACAATTAACTAACAAACAAAAATAATTAAATATAATTTCTTAGAAAATTGCTATATGTGCAAATTCTTAAACGTGTGGTATTTTTATATTTTAAATGGAAACTTAACTCTAAATGTAGTCTAGTGATATCATTAATATAAAATTGGGTTCCCATTTATCGTTTCCAGTAACGGCAACCGCCGCGGCATTGAATTAGCCAAGTTTTGTAAAACACTTAAATAAATATATTCCCACACCTTCACAATTGCTTCTTAAAGCTGCATCAAAGTGTCGGACTCCTTCACAGCGCCGAATTTGGTGGCAGAAATGATGCCCTACAGATTCTCAATTGGATTTAGATCCGAAACTAATGCCGGCCACGGTAACAGCGGAATATTGTGGGACCTGAAATATTCCTTTGTCGCCGGGCAACGTGTATGGAAGCGTTTTCTTGCTGAAAAATCCAATTGTCACCATGGAACTCGTCCGCGATTGTGATAAGCTTACTTTCCAGCATCTCTACACACATTTGCGCATTGATACGGCCAGGCCCAAATCGAATTTACAACTTGCCTTTAGCACTAAAGAAAGCCTATACAATGAGAGACTCATCACTGTGGTTGCGCTTGTAGCAGGTCGGTCGGGGATGTCGCATATCTCTACAAATCCATCTGAGCCGGCTAGGATAAACTATTTTTATCACTTAAAATGAAGGATTCTATTTCTTCGTTGCAAAATTTATTCTTTCATAAATGGCCATTTGCTCATTCTAGTTATGTTGCTTGTAGCGCGGTTTAGGTACCTTGGACTGTATCTGAAGACGCAACTCCTTTCGGCAAATTTGCTGCATAAGTCGTCGACATATTGGTAGACTTACCTCCGACTTAATTTGAGCGCAGCTCATCAATTTATTGGCTGCCAGAGTCCTTTTGTGTTGCTTGGTGCTCTCAACCACCTTGGGAGTCGCTGATTTTGGCAATATTTTTGAGGACTATTCAAAAAGTTTGGTTACTGTGTTACGACGGCTGTTGGTTAAACTGCGTTTACACCAATTTTTAAATTAACTTCATGCATGGTTTTGATTTATATCTGCTGTTTAAGGAAAAGTTCTTTTGTAAGGGGCATTTTTAAGCTAAAATAAAATTTTATCACTTGAAATTCACTTGAACGTTGTGTTAATAATATTGCTTGCACACCTGTTCAATATTTTGTCACTGTTATTGCCGTTTATGTTGACGCTATTTCCCTTAAAAGACAATTAGCTTAAATAGCACATATATTAATTTTCTATGAGAAACATGGGATGGCTCGCTTGTTTCATATAACTGCACCACAAATTAGGCGGTAATTAGAAGTGAACCCTTGGCAAAGCGGCATGAAGTAAAAAAGAAAGAAAGTGTATACTCAAAACCAATGTACCGTTATTGGATCGAAAGAAATAACAAAAAACCATTTTGCACATATATCAATTTTACTGAGGTACCCTTGCTATTTTCCATATATGTTAATGACCTGCCAAATGTCTTTTCTAAATGTGAAATTGAAATATATGCAGATGACGTCCAAATGTATGTTAGTGCTCCGTTAAAAAATATTAGTGAATGCGTCCATCGTTCTAATAATGAGCTGGAGCTCAGCAATGGGCTAAGAGCAACGGTCTTAGAATAAACCTAAGTAAATCCAAGTGCTTATTTATTTATGAAAAGAAATATGACACGAGCAGTCTACAGCTGTTGAACATTGACGGATCCATTATAGAGTTTACTAGAGGGCATTAAATTTAGGTTTTACACTTAATGCAACGTTATCATGGGATGACCATATAAGTAAGGCGACCGGGAAAACATATGCTCCAATTAGGCGCTTAAATCTGACGAAACAATACCTACCCACACAAATAAGAGACCTGATTTCTAAAGTATATATAATACCATCGCTGCCAAATGGGGTGAAAGTTTTCGGAAGTTGTAATGCAAGAAGCAAACATAAGCTTAATGTAGCATTTAATAACATCGCCAGATATATTTTTTCGATTTTTTTTTTACTTGTTTTAAGGAAAATATAACATAAATATTTGAAGTCGATTTGCGCGGACTAGGAATTCATTGTAGACCCATGGTTTCTTGGTGAAAATTTCTTAGAATTGAAAAAGACCCATCGACCCCAACTAAATTTGCCAAAAATCCAACCGACCACATATCACAATTTGCAGAGAAAATATTTAATATACCTCTTAATTCATGAATTAGCATACGAGTGTTAATTTTCCTGCACAAAACAATTAACTCCAGTGAACCTTCCTTCCTGTATCGAATGCTTAACTTTGCTTCTTCTCATAGGACAAAAAACTTAATCCCAACAAGAAATAAACTTGCCTCATCTGACTTGCACTTCTTCCCCAATGCCATTCGCCTATGAAACCAGCTACCTAACGAATTTAAAACAATTAGAAGCGCGTCCATCTTTAAAAAATCGATTATAAACTACCTACAGCAATAATTTTCGTTCTTCTTTCCTTTCCCTAAATTTATCTGTATAATTTATACTTTTTAGTTTTTAGTTTCAGAATTAATGTTAAATATTAATATTACGTTAATTCCATCGAATATTGTAATTTTTGGTAATTGTGATTAGTGCTTCCAAATAAGTCCTGTACATTTAGCACTAAGAAGAAATATCAAATAAATACAAACAACTTCATAAATTAATATCTAATAAACTATTAAAGTCTTAATTTTTTTAAAACAATCGAAACTTAAGTTTTAATACAAAGTGATAAGTTTTAATATACAGGGTTGTCCATATTCGACGGACCCATCTGGCAACGCCATAACTTTTGACAGAGATGTCAAATCGCTTAATGACATACCGCGTTTGAAGCGTCAGTCCAAGCAGATTTTTACCATGGAACAATACACGCCACGCGAGCGCTCTGAAATAGTTGAAATTTACATTCAACAGAACAAGTCAATTGTGAAAACTCAACGTGCTTTTAAAAAATTAAAAAATGTGACCGAAATGTGTGAAATGGGACCGTAAATAAGCAAAATTGCCGTATTTACGCCACTGAAAATCCTGAGGGGGATTCAAGAAGTGCCTCTTCATGACGAAAAAGTCACAGTTTGGTGCGGCGTTAGTGCGAAAACGGTCATTGGGCCGTTTTTCTTCCAAAATGAAAATGGCCATGCTGTTACCATCAACCAGGAGCGTTATCGCGACATGATGACCAATTTTGTGATGCCAATTATTCGTCGAAAGCGTATGAGGCAGTTCTGGTTTCAACAAGACGGCGCTCCACCGCACACAAGTCGCATAACAATCGATTTTCTGAAGAAATTGTTTCCGGGCCGTTTGATGTCGAAAAGTGGTGATTTGGACTGGCCACCGCGTTCGCCCGATTTGACGCCGCCTGACTTCTTCTTGTGGGGATATTTGAAGTCAAAGGTTTACGTTAACAAGCCAAGGACCGTAGAAGAGCTCAAGGACAACATTCGTGAAGAAATAGCCGCTATTCCGGCCGAAATGTTGGCGAAATCGATGGAAAATGCTGCAAAAAGGGCACAATACGCCATCAACGCCAGAGGCGGCCATTTGAGAGATATCATATTCAAAAATTGATGTAAACAAATCTACTTGGAACAAATTAAATGATTAAGATTGCCAACCGCCAAATTTTTATTTTTTTCTTTGATTTTTTAAAAAAAAACATGGGTCCGTCGAATATGGGCAACCCTGTATAAAATATAAAAATTATATTCAAAATTGAGCAACAATTACTTTATAATATTTAAAAATTTAAAAAATGTATAAAATTATGATTTGAGTAGATACAGTAAAATACTTTTCACCAATATCCATTAAGCATTTAACATAAAAAGTTGAAATCATCGTGGCTTGTTCTATTTTTACTTCCTTTTTTTTTTTTTTCCATGATCAAAGCATTGATTGTATGGAAAGGCAAGTGAATTCATGGTTTCTCAACGCAAGAACCAGTTGTTTTAATTAGGGGAAGGGATAGAAAAGAAAACCACAACTCTTTTTGATGTTTAATTCATAAGTCGTTTACAATTGTGAACAAACTTTTTTTGGAACTAGAGCCAGCTACACTCACTGATAAAATATTAGAAAGTCGCCAGATAAATTACAAAATCAAAATTTTTTTTTGCAAAACCGCAAATCACGTGAAAAAGAATGTAAAACTGTCCGAAAATCAAGTCCACAACTTCGTTAGTGGGTCTATTGTATTGTACGAATTTGCGAAAATTCTTCGTTTTTGATTGAGAAGAAAAGTCACCCAAGAAAATTACAAATATTTTCAGTTTGATAAATTTCAATTTCAAAACGAGCTAAATTGTGTAAGACTTAATTAATTTCCGTTTATCAAAGGCACTTTTATTGCGAATACAGAATATCTCAAGGAATTTACATTCATTTAGAAGAATAAAAAAAAAATACCAATCAACTGCAGTTTGCGAATAAGAGAGGAAGTTGGTTGAGAACAGAAAAGCACCTTATAATTGTCGATGTCACCTTATGGTCGGTTAATCAGATCCTTTCATATTTTCCTTTGGCGCCAGTGAAGCTAGTTTCGAAACTGTTTCTCCTCAATCGATGGCTTCTCAAAGTATTTCTCGCTATTTGGTTTATATGTGAGCTCATGCGCTTGATTCTGCACGCTGCTTGCAATTTTCTTGCGCATTTATTTGCATTTAATATTTGTTTGTTTGTGCAGAAAGAGTTTTCCACAGGAAAAGGCAAAGGGACCTTCGCTTTTGTCTGTGCGTGCAGCAGTGTGTGTGTGTGTTAGTTTGTTTTAAGTGAATAATGCAAATTTTATGCTCTTATATAAGCTCAAAACTTTTGCAGATATACTTGGAAATATACATATATATGTGTGTATGTACGCACCCGCCATTGAGGAATGCAAACTTTTATTGTGGGTTAAAATGAACTTCCGCCCAACGGAAGTTCATAATTTCAGCTGATTTGGAAAAGTTTTAGAGCAGTTTTTTTTTGTTCTATCATCACTTTGGCAGTTTAAAGGCAATTTGCGTGGTGCTGTTGATGTTGACAAAGACATTCGCTTGGCCAATTTTTGAGTGAGTCCTCCGTACCCCATCAGACAAACATGCACATTTGATTTGTTTACACAAAGGACAGGAACAGCAGTGACCAAAAGGCGTACACTCGCACAATCAGCGCATCTCTTAGACACACAATAACCGAAAGCGGACTCCAGACCTCAGTTCTGTTCTGGGTGTGTGTGAGCACATGTGTTTGCCAAATGTTTGCCACGGCATGTGAAATATCTACGGATGTTTCGGTTTGTTCTCTGAGGTGTGAACTGGAGAGGGCATGGCCTCGACCTGGCCAGGCAAACGGAAATCAAATGCAGACATGGCACGGTATGTGCGCTCCTACTATATCCTTTTTTTTCGTCTCTTTCTTCCATTTCATATACATTTTTCACGTTTTTATTTTAGGTACAAATTTCACACATTGTTTATGCTGGGGCCCGCCTGCCGTGCGGCGTTTAGAGAGGCGCATCGGCGCTTCGAGCTAACAATGAAAGGGCGTTTCAGTTCTTGTGTTATGAATGAACAAACATTTTGAACCACAAAGACTTAAGGCATTATATTTAAATCAGTAAAAACCTGTAAAAACAAAAGTTAAATTTAAATCGTGAGGGTAGGGTGAGTCTTTCTCAGTTGTTACAGTCAGTGAGTCAAGACTTTTGGATGTAAAATGCTAGATTAGATATAATTTTTATGTATTCTGAAAACACTAAAAGATCAGACAAAAAACACCGAAGTTATACATATAACATTTTAGCTTTTGTGGATAGGATAGCTTCGTCAAGATCGACAGCCTATCAGCTAGGTTGCGTGTGTGTGTGTGAGTAAAGATCGGATGTGCCGCTCTGAAGTTATAAGCAAAATGACCAAAACCCCCTCCCCTCCCCGCCCACAACCAGCACCGAAACTTAGAGATAAACACAGCAGCAGCGCTGCATTCAGCTCCTACTTCCAGGTACAGAGTATGTATCAAATATTAAACTGGCGTAATGGTTTTTCCGAATCTGTATTATACCTCTAAGATTCGAATTTTCTAGAAGTCGTTAAGGAAATCTAAATAACTCTGTGACTCTTCGTAGTTTTTCAGACAGAAAACTTGGGCCATCTCATTTCGATTAGTGCTTATATATTCTTATTAATAAACATTCTCCTAGCCCTTAAGTCATTTGGTATCAACTGCAACGCACTTCAAGACAACTCACAGGCAAATTGCCATTAAAGTCCTTGAAGAAGAATTCCTTTCTTCCCCTCCCCCGCACCCATCCACTGCCACCAACTCAACGTTATAAAATGCAACGTTTTTCTAGTTTTCGATTTGAAAGACAAACTTTTGCTGTTAAACTAACAAATACCAAAGACAAACACAAACACACATTTTCTCATACAAGGAGTACAGCTCGAAGACGACGCCAGTCAGATTCACAGTCAGATTCCGTTTCCGATCCAGGCCAGGAAGGGCCACCTATTGCCAAGGCAGCACGCATGCAAATTGCTCTCAAGCCTTCGAGAACTGAGCACATTTAAAGAATTTATAGTTTTCTGTTATTTACCGACAGGAAGTGCAATTCACAAATCGTTAGCTCAACCCAAGATGTATGTAAATCGAAGAAGACCAACGCCTTTGTTTGTGGGGTGGCCTTACAGCCGCGTGCCTTACCAAAAGGACAAGGTGTCCTGACTGGAGTCATTCACAATAAAAGAAAACTTATAATCAACAGCTTTGGCGGCTTAAAACTCTTGGCATAAACTATTTCGGATATCTTGTATGTGTGCTTATGTATCTTTTACTCGCAAGCATCTTTTTGCCCAAAGGCTGGAGAAAGTTTTCGACGTACCGTCGCCATCGTCGTGCAATTCCCCAAATGCGGCCCGTGTGTGCATTTAAGCCACTTTTACTGAAACTTCACATTAATTTCAATTTGCTGCCAGTAAAAGTTTTCATGCACGTCCGCAAATTGCTTTTGGGTCCCGAAGTGAGTTCATCGAAGTGGCTGAGGAGATTGGAGAAGGTGAGCCATATAGGAACTTTAACACTTTGCGGCTAAGAGGTGGCTTTTGATAGGTAATGCCGAGCAAAGATACGAAAACATAAAAGGGCAAACTAAACAAATCAATAAACTTATTTGAGAGAGGAGAACGGAAAGAGAATAAACAAGGTCAAAGAAATTCTGCAGATATTATGACAGAGTTAAGATATTGTGATTACAATTTATAGAACTTTTTTTTGATTGAATTTTAGTTAGAAAATAGAAAATAGTGCACGGAACCAGAAGCGGAACCTTATAACGAAAAGAATCAATTTAAACTCAGAGCCAAAACCGAAACCGGAACCGGTATACAGAACAAATATTCTTGGAACCGAATGTTTCTTTTCGGACATTATACTCTAACAGAAAATTACTTGGAAATTGTAGTAGCTTTGGCAGATCAAGAACTTTATCCATTAACGTTTCAAGTTCTCTAAGGTAAATACAATTTTTAGTTTCTAATCAATCCTATTCGTGAATATAAAGTATTAACATAAAGACAAAGGATTTTTAAACAACATCGTCTGAAGAACAACTGAGATAAGTAGCTATTGCTGGACCATGAAAATTAACCTGTATAATAAAACAACGGCATATTCTTATCTCATCAGAAGAGTAACTCAATTGTTTTTTTTTTTGAGTTATGACAGTTTATGTTTATTTATTGGTAAAGAAATAGTTAGCAATTTTATGTCAACATTAAAAGCGTAACGTAGTATTTAACCAGCCTCACCATCTAGATAGGGAAGTTTTTTATTGATATGCTCTGGCTCACATCAGGTGGATGAATATGACGCCATGGAAAGTATTGCGATTCTTCAACGTTGCTAGATTTATTAGCCGTAGCCTGTCAGTATAGGATGGTAGTGGGCGATAAGGCTCCCAGTTTAGGCTGCGCAATGCAACCAGAAGAAATTTTTTTAAACACTTTCCTTAAGGTTTTGATACTTCTTATACTGAGCAAGAGAAATATTCAAGTAGTCTTAAAATAAGTGAACGATATTTATTTATATGAAAACAAATGGGGCAATAGTTTCTGAATCAATTTTCTGAACAATGTATTTCTGAGCTTACAACGATTACAAAATAATGAAGATAAAACGTTGGACAAAGTATTCGAAATGGTGGGAGCTGTCAGTTTTACTAAAATACTTCTCAAGTTCTCCGCGATCACTTAAAAAGCGTCTTCTTGCGTGTTTGACACCAATAGTTGAGAAAAAAAACAAGCAGCTCGAGATCCAACTGAGGGCTAGTTCGGGGAAAGGGGGGGGGGAGGGACCCCCTCCTGCGTCAGATTATGGCTTTTCGATAATAAATATAATTTCAATCAAATAATGAATATAAATTTGATACTATTTTATGGAAACTATCTTTGAATACAATTGAAAACTGATGTAAGGAAAAGTTGCTTCCACAATTTTCCTGGTCTTAGGTTAAACGAGAGCGTAAGTTAAACTCGGCTCTAACCGACTTCGATATACCGTTACTCGTGAAAAAACATATTTAATAGTTTTCCTGCGTTCCTTAGTGTGACCATCCGAAAAGTATGCAACATTTTTGTACCGTTACTCGTAGGTAAAAGGGTATACTAAAGTCGTGCAAATGTATGTAACAGGCAGAAGGAATCATTTTCCGACCCCTATAAAGTATATATATTCTTGATCAGCATCAACAGCCGAGTCGATTTAGCCTTGTCCGTCTGTCGTCTTTATGAACACCTAGATCTCAGAGATGGTAAGAGATAGAGGTTTGGCTTGTACGGGACAAATGCTTCTTTTATCCTGCACGCAGATCAAGTTTGTTTTCAAATTGTTTGCCCCCCCTCCCGCCCCCGCAATTTGTAAAACACTTATATCTCCTACAGTTTTAAAGATTCATACATACATACTAGAGATGGATAGTTATAAGCAAAATGAATCGATTTGCCAAAAAAATGATAAAGATCGGATGAACGGTTCTCAAGTTATAAGCAAAAAAAAGTGAACCAAGCCCCCCCTCCAACCCTCCCACCATAAAAAATGTTACATACACTGTAACTGTTTCCAAATGGGTATATCAGAATAGGGCCGACTTTAAACGCTTCGTTTTCGGTTCGGTGGGGGGGAGTAACTGTGGAGTTTTCCAAATTGCGGGGGCGGGAGGGGCGTCTATCTCTTGCCATCTCTGAGATCTAGGTGTTCATACAGACGGCCGGACGGACGGACAGACGGACAAGGCTGAATCGACTCGGCTGTTGATGCTGATCAAGAATATATATACTTTATATGGTCGGAAATGATTCCTTCTGCCTGTTACATACATTTGCACGACTTTAGTATACCCTTTTTACTCTACGAGTAACGGGTATAAAAATTCTGAAAACGTTACCGGTACATGACCGAAACAATGTTAGAATCAAAACAAAACCTTTTACCGTACGTTCCACAACCGGAACCGGACCCGAAGTACGAATCGCTTTGATTACCTGCTTAGTACAATATGCTCCAGTTTATTCAACAATATTGCATAACATTTCAATTGAATTTCCTTCTGGATAAGCCTACTTAGGGTTATAACAAAAAACAAAAATACCAGTGTGTGTTCACTGACTATTGTTCGTAGACTTTGGTTCAGTCACTTTTGCCAGTCACTCTTGCTTCTTGACTTTTGATTTGTTGATTTTGTTCAAAGACTTTTCTTCAGTGACTATTGTTCAGTGACTTATTCAGGAACTCTTGTTTTGTGACTATCTTTAAGTGACTCTTGTTCAGTAATTCTAGTTCTGTGATTTTTGTTCAGTCATTCTTGTTCAGTGACTCCTGTTCAGTGACTGTTTTTCAGTGATTCTGGTTAAGTGACCATAGGTCAGAGACGCTCGTTCTTAACCAATTGCTGAGCGACTCTTTTTTTAGTGTCTCTTGTTCGTTGACGTTTGTTCAATAAATTTTGTTCATTTCCTTTTCTCAAGTTCAGTGACTCTTGTTGAGGGACCATTGTTCAGAGACTGTCGCTCTGATACTCTTATTCAGTTACTCTTGTTGTGTGACTATTGTTCAGTGACTCTTGTTCAAAGACGCTCGTTCTGAAACACTTGTTGAGTGACTCGAGTGCTTTCACTTTGGTTCAGTCACTTTTGTTAAATGACTCTTGTTCAGTCACTCATGTGTCTTCTCATTTGTGGATTTTGTATAAACTTTAGTGATTCTTGCTTAGTGGCTCTTGTTCAGTGACTCTTTGCCTGACTCTTGTTTAACCACTCTTGTTAAGTGACTCTTTCCATTGACTCTTATTCTTTAAATATTGTTTCGAAAATTGTTTGTAGCCACTCTTGCTTCGAAGCACTTCTTGAGTCACTCTTGTGCAGTGATTCGAATGATAGCTGAGAAATTAATCAATTGAGTAAGTTTTTTGACTCACTTTGAAAACAAAACGAACACAAAGTGTTTAGTGAAATAAGCCACTTTTTACTAACACTACCGGATATCCTGATTTTTCTTATCAATAATTTTCCAAAATAAAATATGACACCATAAAACATAGTTCAAAATCTATTGTCACGAACTTTAAGGACCTCGGAGATAAATTTAAAGACCAGATGAAACTACTTTGCAATTATAAGTTCATAGGCTAAAGAAAAATATACTGAACGGATTTATGACATGGAGACCGTGCTGTGTCATAGTGGAAGAGCTCTCAGAAAAAATTCACAAACTCTGTATTTAAACTGCACTCGATCTTAACATCCGTCTTAGTTCTATAAATCGAGATCTATGATCCAAATTCTGCTTTAAAGTTGCTTTCAGGAATTAAGAATTTGCGAGAATATATTTCAAAAACGAAATAACAAATTAATATTTATCTATATTTTGTATCAAAAAACGGTAAATTTTTTTTAAATGGATACGGAATACGGATAAAAAACGGATAAAAATATTAAATTATGATAAAACCCAATATAAGAAAAGCCAAGCTTTTAAGTTTAGTAAAAACAATTCTTAACCTACATTAAAACAAAGGAACTAAATCAAGAGCGATGGTGTAGGAGAAGAGAAATTTCTTCAACCGTTTGATCCAAGACCGAATCGAGCTATGAATCTACCCATTCCTATAGTAAATTTTACTGCGAATATTGTTACATGTATTGTATTCTTGTTTTGTGTACTGTGTTTTTAGAGTTTATACCAAAAACATACGAATAGTAAATGTTTGTGTTTTTTGTTGTTTTTAAAACTGCGGCATGCAGTAACATTGTACCATTGAAATAGTTCCACGCACGGAACAGTATTAAATATATTTTGTTGCTATTTTTTGGTTATTCGGCTGAAAATGTTTGAATTTCAACTTGGGAATTAGAAGAAAATGATTATTTTGGAGCACTTATTTGGGCATATATCTTGCTTCTATCTATATTTTGCTTTACAACTGACACCAGTAGCTGTAAATGATTTGACTGCGTAACAGCACATTTAAAACAAATGTACTTTTCATTTTTTGTTCCGAACGCGGGAGTTAATCTCAGGATCTCCTTACTGTTAAAAACACTTAACTCCTCTTTGTTGTATTTTTTGTACCTTTGCTAATATTTAGAACAAAAATTCCATTGCTCACTTACTCATTGCAAATCGGTAGCGACCCATAAAATGTTAACTAGTCATTTCGAATTATTATTAATGCCTAAAAGTGCGGAAATGACTGTCATTTCGTTTTACTTATGGCTCCCTGGGTATCACACCGCGGAGTCAACTTTTAATCGTTGCTTTTGTTTGTATTTCGTTGAAGATTTTTGTTTTTTTGGCCACCCAAAAATATTTCGCGGAAAGCACAAGACAAACACAGTCCCGAAATGCGAAACGTGCTGAAATTCGCTAGCTCTGCAGTTGACTTGAGGCTTCAAGTTCAGAGTCAGAGCGGTCATAGCGGTACCTTGTGCTGACAGAACGCCCACATGGCGACATTTCTTACGTGACTTGTGCAGATGAGTCTCAGCTGCTGGCAATGAAATCATTCACTTGAATCCTAATAAATATGCATTGAAATAACTGACAGGCAGCGGAAAGAGCGGGGGCAGGGCAACCCTCATTAGTCTTAATAGTTTAACGACTAAAACTAGGCTGCTTTCTTAATGAGCTTGAAAGTCGGCCAGTTAAATTTTATAAATTAGTTTCCCCACCTTTAAGCCCAAGAAATTTGTCTTTGGTTACAACAAATTTTGGTCCATTTTCAGTCCCAGCTGAGCTGTTCATTTGGGGGGCAACCTTAAAGCACTGACACACGGCATACAGTTGTCGCCTGTCAAGTTTATAATCCGGTTTATACATATGCGTGTTGTGTGCAACTCGTGAGCTGATGTTGCTCCCTTTATATCCTGCGGGATATGCAAACTTATTAGACAAGTTTTGTCCAAGTTGTTGTGTGGAGTCTTCAAGTGATAAAGACCTTTTGTAGGAATCATTTACATGCTTATGTGAGGGGAGGGGTGCAAGTTAAAGAGATACACACTGAGAACTTAAAGTTGACAAACGAGGGCGGGTTGATAAGACGTCAATAGTTGGTTGATGACTCAATCGATGTCACACCGTTGTCTCCGGATGCATAACTTGTAACGCTTCACTCTAGAGAGGTTATTTATTACACAAGTTAACACGATTTTCATCCTCGACGATTCATCCTCTACAATTTGATGTCACTCCTAATGTAAAATCCCGCGCTGAATCCGAATATGGAGCGTAAAAATTTCTCAGTAGAACAGATTTTGAGATAATCCCAAATTACCGTTTTTCGCATTTTTAAAAAAGAACCTCTCACTTAATTTCAAATAACTCAATTATGAAACAGCTTATGAACAATTTTTGTACACCAAATCAAAGCTTATAAAATTACCTTTCAATCGTGCATACATAACTTTATTGTCAAAGAGGTGTAGCCTCTAATTGCAAAAATATCGAGAATTTTGTTTCATTTTTTTCGAAAATTTGAAAAAACCGTACATTGCACCGTTATTTTCACCAAGAAACATTTTTTTAAAAATTTCTTTCTCTTATGGATGATGTAACCTAATGTATAACAACTACAAAAAGTGTTCATACATCGAAATCTGTTGGAAATTGTAGAATTTATTTGCATTTATCTACAAAATTAGCAATTTCAGTTTTAGTGTTCAATTGGTATTAAAAATGTCAATGGTCCATTTTGTTCCGCTGTTTGTGTGCAGAGTTTTTGAATTTGTTAAAAAGCTTTTACAGTTCAGCACAGACACTAGTTGATTTTGGTCCGATGACGTTAGAAAAACTAGAAAACTAAAGAACCCCCAAAAGAGCGAAATACCTTCTGCCAAAGTGGACTAAAGGATCTAAGAGGAAATTTTAGCATCACGTTTGCTACAGAAGCGACTGGAGAGCATTAATTGCAGAGGCCCAGACCGTCAAACGGTTGTGATGGCCAATAAAGAAGAAGAAGTTTGATAGAACGGAATTTGTTTACGGAAGATGTCAGAATAACGTACTATAGAGATCGTCAAAAGCGCTATGCTAAGTATTACTCGAAAAAGAATATTTGTTATTGCAATGATGTGTGTGGTCTATTTGAAACAAGCCGTATGATCCAGTCGAGTGGAGTTTATTTATCGACGGTTGCAAGCTCAGTCTAAATCTCAAGCCTTCGATACCGATAGCACATGCAGTTAATATAAAAGAATCATATGAATCAATGGCCATATTGCTTGATTTTATTAACTACAAGGAACATAGCTGGAAAATTTGCGCAGACCTCAAAGTTAAGCACGCCACGAGCACTACGTTCGAAAAGAATGGCCGGTCCGAACGAGTTACGTAGTCGGCCAAGAAAATATAAGGTTCGGGCCACTTGTGAGTAGGGAGCAAATTATGCTGCCTCCGCTTTATATAAAACTGGGTTTGTTTAAAATTTTGTGATTTGCATATCTGAAGAGTGTATTGTTTTACCTATCCGAGCAAAGATCAAAGAGGGTGTGCTTGTTGGGCCGCAAATTAAAATACTTTAAGGACTCCCAATTCAATTTAATGTTGTCCAAGGACGAGGAGGACGCATGGAATTCGTTCCGTCACTTAATTTCTTGGAAATTTCAGAAGTCCTAACTATAAAGAAGTCATCGCACATTTATTAAGAAATTATGAGAAAAAAGGTAAAGTTTGTATATTATATTCAATTCTTCATTGTATTCAAAATTATGTGACCTGGGGTAAAATGTCGTTGAAACTTCATTTTTGGATTCTCATTTGATTTCTGCCCTGAAAACCTCGAAATCTGTTTTACTGAGAAATTTTAAGCTCCATATTCGGATTCAGCAGTGATTTTACATAAGAATTGTTAGCAGAGGATTAGAAAAAATGTAATAATTTGTAAACTTGTGTTATTTTAGACACACATACTGACAAGAGACAACAAAATAGTTTTGCGGAAAAGTGTGCGCACCTTTACAAACACTGACCTAAGTCGTAATTATCAAATCTCGACGGAACAGACGTATCAAAAACAATGTATGTTTTTGTTAAATCAATGGCCGTGTTCTGCTTCGTCGATGACGAAAAAATCGATGGATCTGGATTCAATTGTTGACGTGAACGAATGCCGAAGTGCAATATGATTACCAAATTTTTGTCATTTTGGTTAAATCAAAACGATAGCTTTCACGCTTACCGGTATTTTTGCCTTAATATTCATCAGCGTTGAACTTGATAAAATTAACTTTTTTTGATGGATGATGTTTGATGTAAGTCAGACAAGGCCAATGTTACATTATGGTGAAATTGTGTAGTGTCTAATAGTGATTGTTTGTCAGCTCCAAGGTCTGGGTGTATTTATGTGCATTAGTTCAGTGAAATAAAACACATTTCTTCTCTTTTTCCTCAAATATATTTCAGACATCAGTTGTCTTCAGGGCTGTAACATACATATAACAAAAAACATACACAATTTAGCAGTTAAGTCCTGAACATTAAACACATTAATTAAACATGAGTGCACAGCGTCCGTTTGTCTAGCTGTGGAGTTGGAAACTGATTTGCTGTTGTGGTTAAGTAAATGTCAGTTCTCAGTTTCAACGTATGTGTGAGGGCACGGCTATGATATGGAGCATCTCCAGCGTGAAGCGTTTGTTGTAGTTTTTCTCTTGCTGTAAAATTTTAACAGCTGTGAAATCTGGAGAGTGTAAGTGCTCCGCGCAGTGGGCCGCAAGCGCTGTTTTTTGTATTGTGGTTTCACCTCTGCGTTTTATGTCCGATTTATGTCCAGATATCCTAGTTTTTAATTTTGTCTTAGTCGTCCCAACATACACTTTTTTGCATACGTTGGTTCCGTCACCAGCACATGGAATATGATAAATGATGTTGTTTTTATCCATCTTGTCAATTTTGCTTTTTGTCTTGCTGAAGAACATCGCCGAGGTGTAAATTGGTTTGTGTGCAATTCTGACTGTATTTTTGTCATAGCAATCGGATCTGGTCAGTCTGTCTGAGAACTTCGGAATGTATATCACCGACTTGAATATTTTTTCCGATCTTTCTTCTTTGTGTGTACATCCGTTTTTGTGTGTCTTTAACAGTCCGAATATTGTTTTTGTGGGAAAATCGTTGGATTTGAGGATGTTGAAAATTTTTCGTTTGTTTTTTTTGGTGGAATATGGGGTCGCTGGTTTCCATTACTCGTCTGATGAAATTCTTAGCCGTATTAATTTTCATGCTGGTTGGATGATTTGAATGGTAGTTTATCATCCTTCCAGACGCCATGTCTTTCTGGTACCAGTCAAGTTTTACTGTATTGTCTACTCTATGTACGGTGGTGTCTAGAAACGATAGTTTCTCATCCTTTTCCACTTCACAGGTGAATTTTATATCCTTATGATATTTATTCAATGTTTCCAAAGTGTCTTCAATTTCGTCCTCCCTTACAATTGCGAAAAGGTCGTCTACATATTTGGTCAGTAATCTTGTCTTCGATATTTTGCTTAAAATTTCTTCCATTACAATATCTGCAATTATCGGCGATGCTGGGGATCCCATTGGAAGGCCTTTGTGTTGGATGTATATTGTGTCATCATATTTAAAGTATCTGTTCTCTGTTATACAGAATCTTACGATTTCCATGAACAGTTGTTTGGATATGGTCGTATGTTCCTCAATCTCATTCCATCTTTTTTGTATGACTTCTAAGGCCAGTTCAGTTGGTATACTTGGAAATAATGATACCACGTCAAACGATACTAGCTTCTCATTGTCATAAATATGGGTATTATTGATTCTATGTTTAAAGTCTGTCGCGTTCTTTATATTGTATTCGGATTGGGCTGTCAAGTTTTTAAGAATATTTGTCAGATACTTGCATAAAAAATATGAAGGGGCATTCGTCATTGAGCATATTGGTCGTAAAGGCATGTTCTCTTTATGAATCTTGGGGAGTCCATAAATCCTAGGTGGGAGTGCTACATTTGTTGACAGTAGATATTTTTCTTTTTTCGTAATTATTCCTTGTTTGTTAAGTTTTTCTACTAATAAGTTATTTTTAGTCTGTAGTCGCAATGTGGGATCTTGTCGTAGAATACTATAGGTAGACCTGTCTCCTAATATTTGTTTCATCTTGTTGTCATAATCCTCCTTCTCCATTGCCACGGTTACATTTCCCTTGTCTGAATTTAAAATTAATACATTTTTGTTTTCATGTAAAAATCGTCTTGTTTGTTCCACTGTGTCTGTTAAAGCGCGATCTATTGCACTCTCCCGTTTTTTTTGTCATACTGTCTTTGATGAGCAGCGAAAGTTTCGTTCTCGCTGTTTCCTGGTCTTCCTTTGTTGTCATTGTTTTTGCTAACTCCTCTCCGTCCGCAATGCATTTGAAGAGCGGGAACTCTTTCATTGGAATTGGGAGTGCGAACTTTGCACCCTTTCCAAGTAACTGTTCTACGTTAGGTGGAAACTCAGTTGTTGTTTTGTTTACAAACCAATGCTTCGTCTTGTTGTTATTGTCCGTAAGAATTTTGCAGCTCTCTCTCCTTAAGTTGTCGTGCTTGGTCAGCTGTTGTTCTTTTAGTTTTTCGGTTCTTCTTTGAGCTAACACTTCTTCGCTCTCAAAAAATGCTGTCGAGTCATCTTGGTCCATTAGTCGTTGTAGCTTGGTTTTGGGTGTGGTTTAATTGTTTTGCTGTTCCTTTTTTAATTTGTTGGTTGTTTGTTTTTATTAAATTTTTTTTTTTTTTTTTTTTTTTTTTTTTTTTATAAGCTGGGGCTGGTGACCTTTTTGTTGCATCTAATAGTGATTGTTTTGGTCGGCTCAAGGTCAGGTGTATTTTATGTGCATTAATTCGGTGAAATAAAACACATTTCTCCTCTTTTTTCCTCCAATATATTTCGAACCCCGTCGGGATTCGTCTTCAGGGCTGTAACATACATATAACAAAAAACATACAATTTACTTAAGTTAAGTCCTGAACATTAAACACATTAATTAAACATACAGTGCACAGCGTCCGTTCTGTCAGCTGTGGAGTTGGAAACTGATTTGTTTTTTGTTGTGGTTAAGTAAATGTCTGTATATGTGTGCGCAGTTCTCAGTGTCAGTTCTAAAATTTAAGCGTATGTGTGAGGGCACGGCTATGATATGGAGCATCTCCAGCGTGAAGCGTTTGTTGTAGTTTTTCTCTTGCTGTAAAATTTTAACAGCTGAGAAATCTGGAGAGTGTAAGTGCTCCGCGCAGTGGGCCGCAAGCGCTGTTTTTTGTATAGTGGTTTCACCTCTGCGTTTTATGTCCGATTTATGTCCAGATATCCTAGTTTTTAATTTTGTCTTAGTCGTCCCAACATACACTTTTTTGCATACGTTGGTTCCGTCACCAGCACATGGAATATGATAAATTATGTTATTTTTATCCATCTTGTCAATTTTGCTTTTTGTCTTGCTGAAGAACATCGCCGAGGTTTAAATTGGTTGGTGCGCAATACTGACTGTATTTTTGTCATAGCAATCGGATCTGGTCAGTCTGTCTGAGAACTTCGGAATATATATCACCGACTTGAATATTTTTTCCGATCTTTCTTCTTTGTGTGTACACCCATTTTTGTGTGTCTTTAGCAGTCCGAATATTGTTTTTGTGGGAAAGTCGTTGGATTTCAGGATGTTGAAAATTTTTCGTTTGTTTTTTTGGTGGAATATGGGGTCGCTGGTTTCCATTACTCGTCTGATGAAATTCTTAGCCGTATTAATTTTCATGCTGGTTGGATGATTTGAGTGGTAGTTTATCATCCTTCCAGACGCCATGTCTTTCTGGTACCAGTCAAGTTTTATTGTGTTGTCTACTCTATGTACGGTGGTGTCTAGAAACGATAGTTTCTCATCCTTTTCCACTTCACATGTGAATTTTATATCCTTATGATATTTGTTCAATGTTTCCAAAGTGTCATCAATTTCGTCCTCCCTTACAATTGCGAAAAGGTCGTCTACATATTTGGTCAGTAATCGTGTCTTCGATATTTTGCTTAAAATTTCTTCCATTACAATATCTGCAATTATCGGCGATGCTGGGGATCCCATTGGAAGGCCTTTGTGTTGGATGTATATTGTGTCATCATATTTGAAGTATCTGTTCTCTGTTATACAGAATCTTACTATTTCCATGAACAATTGTTTGGGTATGGTCGTATGTTCCTCAATCTCATTCCATCTTTTTTGTATGACTTCTAAGGCCAGTTCAGTTGGTATACTTGGAAATAATGATACCACGTCAAACGATACTAGCTTCTCATTGTCATAAATATGGGTATTATTGATTCTATGTTTAAAGTCTGTCGCGTTCTTTATATTGTATTCGGATTGGGCTGTCAAGTTTTTAAGAATATTTGTCAGATACTTGCATAAAAAATATGAAGGGGCATTCGTCATTGAGCATATTGGTCGTAAAGGCATGTTCTCTTTATGAATCTTGGGGAGTCCATAAATCCTAGGTGGAAGTGCTACATTTGTTGACAGTAGATATTTTTCTTTTTTCGTAATTATTCCTTGTTTGTTAAGTTTTTCTACTAATAAGTTATTTTTAGTCTGTAGTCGCAATGTGGGATCTTGTCGTAGAATACTATAGGTAGACCTGTCTCCTAATATTTGTTTCATCTTGTTGTCATAATCCTCCTTCTCCATTGCCACGGTTACATTTCCCTTGTCTGAATTTAAAATTAATACATTTTTGTTTTCATGTAAAAATCGTCTTGTTTGTTCCACTGTGTCTGTTAAAGCGCGATCTATTGCACTCTCCCGTTTTTTTGTCATACTGTCTTTGATGAGCAGCGAAAGTTTCGTTCTCGCTGTTTCCTGGTCTTCCTTTGTTGTCATTGTTTTTGCTAACTCCTCTCCGTCCGCAATGCATTTGAAGAGCGGGAACTCTTTCATTGGAATTGGGAGTGCGAACTTTGCACCCTTTCCAAGTAGCTGTTCTACGTTAGGTGGAAACTCAGTTGTTGTTTTGTTTACAAACCAATGCTTCGTCTTGTTGTTATTGTCCGTAAGAATTTTGCAGCTCTCTCTCCTTAAGTTGTCGTGCTTGGTCAGCTGTTGTTCTTTTAATTTTTCGGTTCTTCTTTGAGCTAGCACTTCTTCGCTCTCAAAAAATGCTGTCGAGTCATCTTGGTCCATTAGTCGTTGTAGCTTGGTTTTGGTGTGGTTTAATTGTTTTGTTCCTTTTTTAATTTGTTGGTGTTTAAGCTTTATAAGTACGTTAAGAAGTTTCGTATGGTACAGTTCAGTATGTTTGTTAACTAGCTTTTTTATGTCGGTCGGGATGTCTTGCTCTTTATTAAAAATGTTGTTGTGTCTCGTTGTATTGCTTATGAATTTTGGGATGATTTTCGATTTGCGACACTTTAATAAAAATTTTGTGTTGCAAATTAGTCTTGTCATTTTTTCCGAATTAGTCTTAAACTTGTTGATTGTTGTTTTTGTGTTATAGTTGTACTTCTTTTTGATGTCTGCATAAACCATCTTGATAAGCGTTTATGTGAACGGCGTGCCTACCGTGTTGGTAATATTAGCTGGGGCTGGTGACCTTTTTGTTGCATCTAATAGTGATTGTTTTGGTCGGCTCAAGGTCAGGTGTATTTTATGTGCATTAGTTCAGTGAAATAAAACACATTTCTCCTCTTTTTTCCTCTATAATATTTAAAACTCCCGTTTCTTCTTCAGGGCTGTAACATACATATAACAAAAAACAATAATTTACTTAAGTTAAGTCCTGAACATTAAACACATTAATTAAACATACAGTGCACAGCGTCCGTTCTGTCAGCTGTGGAGTTGGAAACTGATTTGTTTTTTGTTGTGGTTAAGTAAATGTCTGTATATGTGCGCGCAGTTCTCAGTGTCAGTTCTAAAATTTAAGCGTATGTGCGAGCATCTCCAGCGTGAAGCGTTTGTTGTTGTTTTTCTCTTGCTGTAAAATTTTAACAGCTGAGAAATCTGGAGAGTGTAAGTGCTCCGCGCAGTGGCCGCAAGCGCTGTTTTTTGTATAGTGGTTTCACTCTGCGTTTATGTCCGATTTATGTCCAGATATCCAGTTTTTAATTTTGTCTTAGTCGTCCCAACATACACTTTTTTGCATACGTTGGTTCCGTCACCAGCACATGGAATATGATAAATGATGTTATTTTTATCCATCTTGTCAATTTTTCTTTTGTCTTGCTGAAGAACATCGCCGAGGTGTAAATTGGTTTGTGCGCAATTCTGACTGTATTTTTATCATAGCAATCGGATCTGGTCAGTCTGCCCTTCGGAATATATATCACCGACTTGAATATTTTTTCCATCTTTCTTCTTTGTGTGTACACCATTTTTGTGTGTCTTTAGCAGTCCGAATATTGTTTTTGTGGGAAAGTCGTTGGATTTTCAGGGATGTTGAAAATTTTTCGTTTGTTTTTTTGGTGGAATATGGGTCGCTGGTTTCCATTACTCGTCTGATGAAATTCTTCGCCGTATTAATTTTCATGCTGGTTGGATGATTTGAGTGGTAGTTTATCATCCTTCCAGACGCCATGTCTTTTCTGGTACCAGTCAAGTTTTATTGTTGTCTACTCTATGTATGGTGGTGTCTAGAAACGATAGTTTTCTCATCCTTTTCCACTTCATGTGAATTTTATATCCTTATGATATTTGTTCAATGTTTCCAAGTGTCGTCAATTTCGTCCTCCTTACAATTGGCAACAAAAGGTCGATATTTGGTTCAAGTAACGTGTCTTCGATATTTTGCTTAAACATTCTTCCATTACAATATCTGCAATTATCGGCGATGCTGGGGATCCCATTAGAAAGGCCTTTGTGTTGGCTTTATTTGGTGTACTATTTATTATCTGTTCTCCTATTTATACAGACAACCACCCTGAACAATTGTTTGGGTATGGTCGTATGTTCCTCAATCTCTTCTGTATCTTTTTGCCTTGTGAGCTTGTGAGCCAGTTGATTAGTATGCTTGAAATAATATTCGCCGATCAAACGATACTAGCTTTCATTATTCATCGTATGGGTATATTGATTCTATGTTTTCTTTAAGTCTGTCGTTCTTTATATTGTATTCGGAACAAACGCTTCACACGCTGGAGAATGCTCATATCGCCGTGCCCTCACACATACGCTTAAATTTTAGAACTGACACTGAGAACTGCACACCTGAACATTATAACCTGGCTAGTAGTCGATTTCCAACTCCACGTACGACCAGAATGGACATTTTCTTATGTTTAATTAATGGTGTTTGTGTCACGGACTTAACCCAATAAATTGTTTGTTATATGTATGTTGCAGCCCTGAACTGGGTGATGTGAGTTCGAAATATGTGGAGGAAAAGAAGATATGTTTTGTGCCATGAACTAACACATAAAATACACTGTATGAGCAACCAAAACAATCACTATTAGATGCAGCAAAGGTCAACCCCAAAAATAATCTTCAGTAGTGTCTCTAAAGTTGTGCCGAGGACAACCGAAATATATTGGAAAAACAACTTTATACATATATGTGTGTTTACTGACTAGAACTGCAATACTCAAATTCCATCACTGGAAACTAAAGACCTACACATTGAAAAACAAATTGTTTTCTTATAAATATTATTAAGTTTAGAACCTAATAAATAAAACCTTTTTGTAACCCAAGCGACAAAAAATTTTACAGTATATTGAAACTTACCAAATAACCCAATTCTTACATAGAATTTTATATAAATACCAGATAAATAAAAATCATTATTGGACGATTTTTGTTTTTTTCGAATGTTTTTATTAATCCAAACAGCCTTTGCCCACCGCCCACCTTCAAGGATTTTGTCTCAATCTGACTACGCTCTCCGACTTTTCCATCTATTTTACTTGCTCTTTAGATTCAACACTTAAAACAACAAAATAAAAATACAAATTAAACTAATTAAAAATTAAATTTTTACAATATATTGCAATTTTCCTTCAGTGCTTCTAAGAGTGAATTTTAATTAGCATTCAAGTCTTTAATTGATTTATAAATATTTTTTTGTTTAATGTGTCGAGACTTTGGCTATGCAAACAAAAACGAAGAGTGAAACCTAAAAGTCTGCATCTCTCATCTTCGACTGTTCCATTTTTGATCGTTTCGCTTGGAATTCTGGTTGCCCTCTTGTGTATCTAGTGCCATTTTCGCTTGGTTCAGTGGATTGCAAAAAGTAAAAAGGGAGCAATATAATTCGAAATTTAGAACACAAAAACAAAACCGAAGCGGAATTGTGTTCGATTTACTTTTCGAAAAGTAGTGGAATTGAGAACATGCCTGATAATTTTTAAAGCAATTTTATGAAAACTCAAAGCAAAACCGCGCAGAAGCGCATACCTCTAGCTATAGTACATCTTTTAAAAAAATAATATGGGGTACTTTTGGGCACTCTTACCGCAATGTAGCCAAATGTAAAAAAAACCCATAAAATGTAAACTGAAACTTCTACATATTTTTATACTCTGTACCGAAGATACATAGAGTATGTTAAGTTTGTGCAAAAGTATGTAACAGGGAGAAGGAATCATTTCCGACCCTATAAAGTATATATATTCTTGATCAGCATCAACAGCCGAGTCGATATAGCCATGTCCGTCTGTCCGTCCGTCCGTCCGTGTGAACAAACAGATCTCAGAGATGGTAAGAGAGAGAGGTTTGACATGTATGGGACAAATGTTTCTTATACTTGCAGGCAGATCAAGTTTGTTTTGAATTTCTGCCACGCCCCTCCCGCCCCCGCAATTTGGAAAAAACGTCATATCTCCCCGCAGTTTTTAGATAGAAGATTTGTACCTTCTACAGATAGTTGTATCGATTTGCCAAAGAAATGATAAAGATCGGAGGAGCGGTTCTCAAGTTATGAGCAAATTAAGTGAATCATCTGTCCCCCCTCCCACCCTTTTCACAACCACCATATTAGGGGGGGGGGGGAGAGAGAGGAAAGAGGGAGAGAGAGAAACGTATAGGCAGCTGCAGCACTGCATTCAGCTTCTCCTAGGTTCAGAGTATATTATAGTCGGGCTTGACCGACTTTCCCACTTGTTTTTTATGGCAATCTAGTCCAAAGTCCAAAATAAGAAATCGAACTGCGGCAGCTGTTGCTTTCCTAATTTTGACTATTATTTTTATTTCTTGCAATTTTAACTTTAAGAAAAATCAACTTTGAACGTCTATTTTATAAAAATGTTCAAAATTTTCCATAAAATAGCTAAAAGTATTGAAAATTATATTTGACAGTCGATTTTTCCAGTCGATTTATTATCCAAAATTTTGGCCCAGTGTGCAACGACGAAGTCGTGGGTTTGAATGCCAGTAATACATCTATATATATGTGACAAGATTTTTTCAACTGAAGCTTTACAGACAACTGCTTATTATAAATCTTGTTTCTAAATTTTCAAAGCTCATTTTAAAATTTTTCACTCTTGTTATTTTTTAAAATTACAAATCTCTTGCTGAAGATTTTAGACTGATTTTAACTCAGCGTATGTTTGGCTCTTTTTTTTTAGTTACAAACTTCTTGATTCAAGGCCAAGTTATTCTCAAACTAAGCACATTTAAAACCTAAAAACTCTTGCTTAAACTGTCTAGATTCAAGAATTTTTGAGATTATTGAACGTTTGACATCGAAAATATTTTATAAAATTACAAAATCTCTTGATTTTTTCCTCAGTGTGCCCCTTGTATTTCGAAGTGCTTTTCATTTTTCTTGCCCTTGTCACATGTTCGCCTGTCCAAGTTCATTGCTTATTGCTGCCAAAATCAACACTTAATTTTGCACCTGGCAAGCCTTCAGGGCCAAATCGCATAACGAACACACAGAACAGACCAGACCAGAGCAGACAGTGCGAGCGAGTTCGACTACGAAAACCATCTTCATTTGCCCACCCATGGCGTTTGGCTTTTGCAAAACAAACACAACGTCAGTCAAAAAACTGGCTCAGGCAGTTCCAAACTGTGCCACAAAATGCTGCCATTGCATTTCAATGTTTCCCAATCCGCTGGCAGAAATAGCCGCCCCCGTGTTCTTTGGCAGCACTTGAAAATCCACGCCATAGAGGGCAGACCACCCGTGCAGCTAAGAAATTTCCTAAATTAATTACAATTAAAAGTTTTTCCCTAGAAATTATATACCTAGGCCAATAAAATTGAAATTTATGTCTCACATGAGCTCCAAGCTCTTAAGGAACAGCTCTTTGAGTGGGTTTATTAATTGCTAAAGGCTCAAGTACAAATTTGTCTTCCTCTGGAGAAGCGACCACAGGGCAAGGACACACCTCCGAGGGAAAGGGTTAAATTTTTCCATATATTTTGATATGTTTTCAGTGAGATTGTAACTCGTTTTTGTGGGGGCTTCTCCTGTACCTTAGTGCGGCCACACTGATAAGGAAGGGTAGGAACGCACACACACAGAAACACACGCACATTGTGCAAACCACAAATAATTCTTGAGAACAATGTAAGCGTCAATTGTGCATGGCCAATGAGTGTGAGTGTGTGGGTATATGTGGGTAGTTTCTTTGGCCCACATTTGTGCAGACGCAGACATCAAGGGACAAAGACTACGATGTCGGCACATGCCACACGTCAAGTCAAGAAATTTAAATTAAAAACCTTTTTTGCCTGAAATGTTATTGTTGCTGCTGCTGCATGATGCATATGCTTTTGTTTGGAGAGTTGGGCGAGGAATTGGATGGGGGCACTCGAAGAGATTATACAGCAGGAAAAATAGTTGAATAGAAATTTAAATAAATTATATTTTACTTCTACTTTAGTTTTTCCTATATAACTAAAAAACCGCCAGAGATAAGTTTTCAGTTCCTGATAACGGACTTACAGACCAACTACAACACTCCATTGGGTATACAATAACCTGGCTAAACACAATCCAAGTAAGCTGTCTTCGGGTCAACTACATCCACATCGTTTTTTTTTAAAGTGATAATTGGAAGGTTCAGTGAAAAGGCTAATCAAGATAGAACCGGGAGGTTCTTGAAACAGTACTGCTCTTTTTGGTGTCGAATAATTTTCTGGCTGTCTAAATTTTCACAAACTTAATACACTATGTGTAATTTTGGTACAAAATATAAAAACCGCTTGCTTAAATTTTAAAACGTCTTAAGATGCTTCAGCATTAGCTTATCTAGTCACATTTGATTTGTAAAACTCTTTCATAAATTTCGTCGCATTTGTGTGTTAAATGTAGCTTGTGATTTTCCAAAGATTTTCCCTCCACTAATGCAAAACCTTAATGCGGGGCTCCCAATCACCTTCCAGTGTCATAAAAAAGGCAAATAAAAATAAAAACAAAAGCCGCCACAGCTAGCTCAGACTACAACGCAAAAAATAATGAGCGCTCAGATAGCGTCGAGAGTTACTTGAAGATTTTTATTTCTTGGAATAATCTAGCGGGCACACGACTAATCTTCATTTAATTTCATTTTGCGCCAAGCAAACTGAAATTGAAACCGAAATCTCATTGGAATCAGAGTCGGAGAGTTGGAGTGAACGACATACCTCAGCCTCGGCTGGAGCAATGACTGGCAAGGACAGTGTAAGGACATTTGGCAGACTGCAGCGTTTCATTGGCTAAGCGCTAGCTTCGGCGTCAAGGAGATCAAAAGTATGCGACACCGTGGCTTAATTTGATTTTAACAATTGCATGGCAAACTCACCCGGCCAATGGCAAATGACTATCTATCCCCCCAGCCCCTAATTGAACGAGGGAGAGAGCTGGTGCCTGGGTCCTGCTCCTTTGCTTGAAGCTCATAAAATTAATCCGACGTGTGGCGCCGGCATCTTTGTCAGCGTCTTCCACAATTTGAATTTAAATGTCGCTTTGCTTTTTATTATTTCTTCTTCTTTTTTATTTGCTCTGTTAAGCTAAATAAAAAGCGAACAGAACGAAAAGAATTGAATTAAACGTGTCCGTGTCCGTGTGCTTGTCTTGGCTTGGCTCAGCTCCGCCCCCACCACCCCCTTCAGCACAATCTACGCATCTATTGAAAATTTTATTGCTTGGAATAATTAGCTGAATTAAGCACACAAATTAATTGGCGCCATCAGCCGAGCGAACATATGTGAAGTAAAATGAAAGCAACAAAAACTTGCAAGAAAAATTCAAGCTGATTTAGTTTTTATAGGCATCTGGGCTAAGCATTTGGGCTTCAGCTAATTTATGAGAGCATTTTTGCGTGTTTGTGATGTGGGTGTCTTAAGTATCTCGTCGTTTCATTTCTCATCGTGCTATTTTAGACGTTCCAATTTCCGACTCTTTCATAAATCGGACAAATCTGGTCAAGGTGTTTTTATTTGTGCTCTATTTGGATTGTCAGTTTATCTTTCGTGTAAAATTTGCAATTTAGAGACAATCAGGCCTGTTCCCGTTTTCGATTTCACAAAATCATGCGGAATCGGAATTGCTAATGCTTTCGCTTTCAAAAACCGACTGTGTTATTTGGCTTTAATCTTCAAAGTCCCATTTTACTTCATTCCATCCTCTTGATGGCAAAAAGATTCAGTGAATTCTTTAATCGTTTCTTCAATCCCAACTCTCACTAATTCCGATCAATCCCGGATTCGGAAACGGGAACAGGCCTGAATATTTTAAAGGTTTGAAATCGCAAAAGTTTTGGGAAAGTGAAATTGGGAGCATGGCTAATAGGATATTAAGGTTGTGCAAAAGTATGTGACATGGAGAAGGAATCATTTCTGACCCTATAAAGTACTAGCGCATAACCCGTCGCGCTTCGCTGCGCCTTTGACAGTATAGAACTAATATCAGCCCACATTCTTCCCCCATCCCACCCAAATCCCAACCACTTATCGCCCTCATCCCACCCACTTCCCATTCACCCATTCTTATTACCACCCACTTCCAAAAAACGGCAATCCCACCCACGTACCACCTAACTACCACTCACATACCGCCCATATCCCATCCACTTCCCAACATCTTCCCTGTCCCGAGTTTTAAGTCCATCAGATAAAAAATGTATATTTTGCATGATGAATTTTCCGGACATTTTTACTCCCGGGGTCGGATTTTCCATCATTGGAAAATCACACTTCAAATTATTTCGCATTTTATTCTTACGAACCGAGTCTCAAGTCAATCGGATGAAAAATAGTTATTTTCCCTGTAGAATTTTCTTGGAATTTGCCTGGGGCGGAATTTCCGTTATTGGAAAATCATACTTCAAATTAATTCGTATTCCATCCTTACAAACCGAGGTTGAAGCCAATCGGAAGAAAAATAGTTTTTTGAATGCAGAATTTTCCGTCCATTTTCCTTGTGGGCTCCGTCCCACCTTCACCACTAACAGAACTCCTGTCCAAATTACAGCCCTCTATCTCTTACCGTTTAGGCTGTGCGATGATTGCCAATGAGTCAGTGAATCAGTCAGTCAGTCAGTCAGTACACTCTTCTTTTTATAGATATAGAGCGAGGCCAAAAAGTGAGATAGTATTGGCAAAGACCAATATAATCTCTAAGATGCCGAACGCCCATACAATGGTTTTGCAATATGCAGCTGTTTTTTTTTGGAGGCGCCGAAAATCGCGCTCTCTCCGCTCACACAAAGTTGAGAGCGTAAAAGTCTAAAACAGCGATGGCCAGCGAGAGCGAGGCCAAAAAGTGAGAGTGTATAAGTGTGCGAAAATAAAGCTCCGTTAATCTGCTTCGACCTAATCGCGCTCGAGCGAATGACGCCTTTCTGCTCTTTTGGTCTCCAGCTTCGGCAAGCGCTCGGGTCGTGTACATGTGAATAGCGAAATGTTTTTGGCCCCGGGATGCCTCCAAGGGCCATCGCTGATCTAAAAAATAGAATGCACTTGCTTGTGTGGAGTAATGCTTGAGAACACGTGTGTCGGCTGTCGCTCTATGCTTACAAAAACGCGGCTGGCTCTAGAGCGCTCTCTTTCTCTCTCTCTCTCTGTCTTCTGGAAAAAATTTCAAGAGAGCCAAAAGTCTCTTGGAAAAACAGCCACCAAAAAAATCGTGTGCAAAAAATTCGAATGGCGTTACTCATCTTCATATTATAATGTCTTTGGTATAGGTGTGTAAAAACCTAATCGCTTTCTGCTCTTTTGGTCTAACTCCGGCGAGCGTTCGGGTCGTGTACTTGTGAATAGCGAAATGTTTTCGCCCGGCCTGGGCTATTGGTAGTAGAGAGATATTCAAATTCCATTCAAACAATTCAGCATTTATTTGAGCATCTTTATCTTTTTTATAGATTACCTTTTTACAGAAAACAAAACAAAAAATTATTTGCTGTCTGCAGGCTTCATAATTATAAATGGTCTGCCACGCAATTGGAAATGGCCAGCGTGGCGAGAGGGTAGAGAGTCAGCCGCCCATGTCAGCAGTCGTGGGTTCGAATCATGGCCTGACGCAAGCGAAGATTTTTTTTTTTTTTTTTGTTTTCAAATTGTATTTTTTAAACAAATAAAATTTTTTTGTTATTCATCGATATCAAGAAAACACACTTCTAGTAAATATTTTCAGCATTTAAACGTTTTTTTTTCGTTTTGGAGAGCAATGGGTGCTGCGTTGGGGGAAATGCTTTCTTAGTACAATGTCCGATCACTATAGGAAGCTATTGTGAAATTTTGAAATTTCTAACTATAACGGTGTTTGCTCCAGTTTGATGATCACAGTCCGATGTCTTTATCACTTTATGTATATAGATATATTTTCTTGATCAGCATCATTAGCCAAAGCGATATTGCCATGTCTGTCTTTTCATCTGTCCGTATAAACAAAGAGATCTTAGAGATGGTAAAGCCAGAGAAAACTAGCACTAAGTGACGAGACTAAATCGAGTCGGCGATCACTGAGTTTCATGCTTTAACATCCTTGATCTGTGCGTGATTCGGTAATGAACTAAAGTCAAACATACATTGGAATAACTATTAAGATTACTAATATTTAATATTTATAACGAGATGCACTTTTATCGTGCGTGATCATTCGTGAAGCCTCCAAAAATCGTGCCTGAATCGTGAGTCAAGCGAAACGCTCCAAAAATTATGTGCGTGAATCGTGCGTAAATAGATTTTTATTTCGTAAATAGTTGGTGACTAGAAAGAAAGTTGGCTCTACGTGCACCTCTAATTAAAACTATGCTCCTTCGGGGATTTGATCCACCACAGCCCTTGTTCCTCGCTGAGCGGCAAAGTCCAAACTGCATACTTTCTTAAGTATAATTTTGATGCCAGGTCATGCTTATGCCTAAAAGACGAGTGAGCAAAGGTTCCGTCGTTGGTGTGTTCATTCTTCCATCTCGATTTGAATGAAACAATTGAGACACACATACAAACACACACAAATACTCAAATGCACACAAATAAGCGCTCGCACACTGTCTCATACGACCTATCTGCCTAAAAGAGGCACAGCGTTCTCCCTTTTTCACAAACAAAACTGTTTCGTGTAAAACTTTGGTGTTTTTGCTCGTATTTAATTGCGCTTTTCAGAATGGATAGACATAAGGCGAAAACACGTACTCAAACTTTTGTCACTGTGTCACTTAAATAGCAAGGCCGAATTGGGAACACAAACATATACAAAAGGTACTGGTAGCCAGCACTGTTCTTTTGTGTGCAGGTTTTTGCTGTCAAGTCGCTCAGGAATGTCCAAACGATTATGACAGCTTTGGCATGGACTAAGAGCTGTTGGTTTCAGTACAAGGGGGCAAAGATCGCTGATGATTTGGTAGAGATACCAATGAAACAGCTGTACAATCAACTAGCCTCCTTTGTGGTGTGTTGTGTTCCTGCTTTTAAAGTTATGTGCAAGCATAACGAGACCTCGAGCCAGCTTAATATTGATGTTTTGATTATCCTAATATTCGTTATTTATAATAACAATAAATTCCTCTATATTTATACACTTGAAAAGTGTATTATAATTTTGCCCAGAAGTTTGCAACGCATAGAAGGAATCATCTCCGACCACATAAAGTATATATATTCTTGATCAGCATGTCGAGCTGAGTCGATTAAGCTTTGTCCGTCCGTCTGTCCGTCTGTCTGTTTCTACGCGAACTAGTCCCTCAGTTTTGGAGCTATCGAGCGGAAACTTTGCACAGAGTCGTCTTTTACTGCACGCTGCTAATATGTTGGAACCGACCGGATCGGATGACTACTTCTTGTAGCTGTCATACAAATGTTCGTTCGGAAAATGGGTTTTAGTAGGAAAAACTGTTTTGTTCTCAATATTACTGCTCTCAAACACGGCCATGGGTAATATGTAATGTTTATAAGCTGATCTGCGAAGTTCAAGTGTATCAAAACTTCGGTACAGACGAAGTTAGCTTTGCCTTTCTTTTTTATTTTTCCTAACCAAAAACCACCTAAAAAACGGTTCGGTATGGTTCAGTTTACCGACTAGTCTTAAGATATTAAGACTATTAGTTGATTTTGAGAACTTTAGCCAAAATACGATCGTATTTATCCTTGGCGATTCGTGATAGATGAAGTCTTTGAGAATAATTTGTCAACCATTTCAATACATTTGATTCCGTGTATCTAATGCAATTGCAAACCGGTCACTTAATATATGTATCTATTCTTCCTTGGAAGTTGCTAATTGATTTTTATGGGTACTCTGTTTCGTCTACGAGACGATATTCTCCATATTCTCTAAAAAGGAGATTAATTTCTTGTACGATATTTAGCGTTTGTCAGCAACTCATTACGTATACCTTTCGTTCGATTCAGCAATCCTCTGCCTTAGACCGAATATCCGTTTTCTCATATTTAGAGCATTTACATAAGGAAGTAATATATTCACTTTGGAAATTCTTATAATCGAAAATTCGAAAACCAAAACAGTCCTTCATAAAATATGTAACATATTAAGAGCGAAATAATGAACCGAACTGCTGTTCAGTTAGTTTTAAAACCGTACAATCAGTAAAACGGAGATATTAAAACTGTGTGAACCACTCAACCAAACAGAACAAAAACCTTTTGTTTGCAAACGGACCGAACATATTTTACAATTCCAGGGGTTTGCTTTCTTATTATATTCGCGTAAAAAATACTAAACATTTTCAGGTTATCTGCAAAAAAACGTTTCTTTCGAACACACAAATAGATACTTAAAAATAAACACTTTCAGTTTAGTTGATCACTACTTTTTTTGATCACGGGCTGGTTTAATAATTATTAAATTATAAATTATAATTTAAGAGTATCAGCCTTGATCCTATTTTCATCTTACTTTAAGCCCAAAAATTTTAAATCTCATATTCGTAGCTGCATTTAAAAAATATTTTACATATATCTGGTGCTTTTAGTCAAGTCAACAAATTTTGGAAATATTTTACAATCTATTATATATGCTATCAGAGTGGGCATCAATCGATTGAAATTTTTAGTTAGTTGATTAGTCGACTAAAATTTTAGTTGATTAAATTCAACTTGATTAAATTTAACTTTAACTCAACTTGACTAAAATCAACTTGACTAAATTTAACTTTAACTCAACTTGACTAAAATCAACTTGATTAAATTTAACTAAAGTTAAATTTAGTTGATTGAATTCAACTAAGTTGAAAACTTCAATCAAAGTTACATTTTCAACTATTGTTTTATTTACAAATCAATGTACATTTTGATTTATCAAGTAATTATGGAAACCAATAATTCAAAAAAACTCTGTGCTATTTTTGATGGGAATTTTTCCAAAGAGATGAGTCGTTATCGACGGACGCAGTCTCGGTTGCATTATGTACACGATGCCAAATGCGGATAAGGGGAGATCATTCCAGTTCGTCAAATTTTATAAGCCATTTGAAAAGAAAGCATGGAGATGATGTAACCAAGAATATAAGGAACACATGCAAATCAACAGACGGGTTTTGAATATATTGATGAATATTTAAGTGTGCTGGACCATTAGCAAACGCTCTGGATGTTTTGCAGGGTGACGATACCTATTATGGCATTACTCTTCCGTGCTTGTTAGCCCTAAGAAAAAGATTGGAAAAAATTTCAAATACCCAGTTAAAATATTGCAAGCCCCTAGTTGCGCAATTAATGTAAGTCTGCAAACTCGCTTCCAACATTTTTACAACATAAGCAACGTTCAAGCAGAAATATGTGTTGTTGCTGCATTGACTCATCCGCGGTTCAGAAAAAACCTGGTTTGGATGCATAGATTCTCAAAAACAACAACATTGCTTGGGACTACTCAAAAGGGTATTGCTCAAAGTATTGAAACCGACGAAATATATGACGAACCAAAGAAAAACTTAAAAAATGACGACTTTTTTCGACTTTATTCTGACTCGGAGGATATCAGCAGCTTAAATTCTCAAAGAGGCTTGTCCGTTTCTTTAATGGATAAATTTTTATCCAAAGGGAGAGGACATCACTTTGCTTGAAAAATATCCCATTATAAAAAAGGTCTTCAAAAAATACAATACTCCAATGCCGTCGTCTGGACCGGTCGAAAGAATGTTTTCTTTCGCAACATTGGCCAACACTTCGAGATCAAACAGGACATCCGATGAATTATTTGAAAGTCGAGTTGTGATGAAGGCCAATATGGCAAAAATAAATAAAAAATAACTTTAGTTAGATAATGATTTAATGATTTGTCAGTAACGGAAAGTGGTTTGAAACATTCTTTATGATCTTAACTATATTTTGTACCATTGGTCATCAATGGTATTAACCGCTGATCAATATTGCCATAATCATGATTAAATATGTAGTTGTGTGTGGTTAAAAAGCAGTTTCTTAAGCATTTAACGGTTTTGTTACCATGGCGATCCATTATCCATGAATTGTGCTTATACATTGATCCCGGCATTATTTTCCGCTTAATTGGCATTAACGTTTTTCATTTATACTATTTTTTTTAGCATTTTTGCCATTCTTTTCGCGATTTATAAAGTCGTCAGTCACATTAAATAGGTTTAAATTACTCACCTACCATAAAGTCTGTAACTTATATCTGTTACTTATGTACTTATCTAAAAATCATATACTAGTAAAATCAACTTTTGCAATAGTTACTTTAGTCAAGTTGAATATTCAATCAAGTTGATTTTAGTCGTTGATTTAGTCATGAATAAAATTCAATCATTCTAAAAGTTGATTTTAGTCATGAATAAATTTCAATCATTCTAAAAGTTAAGTTGATCAACTATTAGTTTTCAACTTTCAATCAGAATGAAAAAATCCCCACTCTGGCTGGAATGGTGAGACAAATGGTGGCCGAGTATCACTTTGACAGGAAGTCACAAAGTAATAAGAAATTAAAATATCAATGAAGAAGCATTTAAAATGCAACCTTGTAAATTATTACATTTGGTATGTAGACGGTTCACTGACTTGGGGAAGCAGGAGAAGTGGGAGCGAAAAATGAACCAGTGGAGATTTTACACAAACATCTTCCGAGGCAAATGTGCCCATCTCCCGTTATAATAGAGAAATATCAGCATATCTAAATCAGCGGCGGCGCTCAAAGCGCTCCAGCGTATAAAGTTCACCGCTAGTCTTAGAGATAAGGCAGCCGAAGACCAAGCCTGACCTAGGATGCTACCGGGACACAACAACATCTGGAAACCCGTTGGCCGATGAACTGGCACACAGTGTGTAGCCACCACAATAGGTAGGGCCAGAGCCCTATTCAGCAGTATAAAACCTTGCGCAAATAAGAGACTCCTAAGAAAGGAAGGGAATGCGCTTAGAACGGCTGCATGGGTAAACACCAGAGGAAGATGAGTTGGCTAAAACATAATAGCGACTCATGAAAACTAAGCACCTTCAGGAGTGTCAGCACAAAACAGTTTTGGTACAGACACAACGAGTCAGAAAATCTAACATAGAAAGCGCACGTTGCTGCGTCGTCCATAACATCGGAATATTGATCAGCTGATTGCTGTCGTTTTGGCTCTCTGATCCGCACTTTGTTGTGCCCAGGTAATTTGTGTAACGACCTTTCTCTTGCGTCTCCCTCTAACAGCCCGGTTTCCTATGTCGACAACATTTTTGAGTATTAGATACGGGAGTTGTCACCATGAATGTTCTCTTTGTCAGGATGGAGTTAACATCTCCTCCAAAAGAGAGGCGTTTCAAGTGCTTCTATGTTAGATTTCTTTAGACAGAGTGGGACCGAGAATCACAAGCATAAGCTATCGTCAGCACATTTCTACTCAGATAGTCAGCTGATTACTGTCATTTTGTGACTCTAGGTCATTTTTGAGCTATTGGTGATTTCTCTTGACTATTTGTCTCCCTCACTTCTTGTTTCTGGTTTCCTATGTCTCTGACAAAATGTTGAGTAAAATTTTGAGGTTGTGCATGAATGTTCTCTTTGTCAGGATGGAATTAACATCACTCAAGTAAGAAGTGATTTTCAAAATTGCTTCTGTCATTAGATTTTCTTTTAATTGGAGAGAGCAGAAAAAGACACATTCAGTGTCTGTTTTGCTCCATGGCTGTTTCGCTCCTTCTGATCCTTCTCTCAGTTTCATATCTGTGTCACTTTGCTGAGTCAATAACCACATGGGAGCAAGCGTACAAAGTGTCTTCTTGCAAATGTTTGTGGCGCTCATTTTCTCAGTCAATATTAAGCTTTATTCTTAATAGAACCATATAATTTAGCTTATGTGTTAATAGTTTTATTAAATGCTCATCATAGTTTTCAATGTGTTATATTTAAAATTAAATTTGATTAAAACGAAATTGCGCAATTTTCACACAAAAGTGAATTGGATGTTTCTAACATGCAGAAAAATGTTAAAATTTCTTATTGCCAACGTCTAAAATCATAGTTATTTAATTATGTGTATATATATTTGTTTTCATATAATAAATTAAATATTATATATGTATGTATAAACATTGCATATACGACCCTTTTCAAACAAAACAGTAATACTTTTTCTGACATAGTGTTTTGCTCATTTGCAGACAGTTGTTTCCTGAGCACTCGCTCAGAGTTATCATTGGACAGACTCGTTTGTTTTGCTCAAGCAGACTGCCGAAACAGAAAACACAAGAGCGGGTCAGAAAAGTGTTCGTGGCTCAGTTAGAGAGCATGTGTGCTTTGTGTTTTCTGTTTTATCAGGGATCGTAACAGTTATAATTTTTAAAATAAAAATTATTTTTAACAGTTATTTTTATTATAAAAATTGAAATAACACTTATTTTTAATTTTTATTAGTAAAAATTGAAAATAAGAGTTATTTTTCAATTTTTATTTTAAAAATTGAAAATAAAAATTGATTTGAAATATCTTTTAAACCAGGCGCTGCATTTTAGAAGTAGACATATATCTGTGATCTATGTTTCAATACCTTTCCATTGATACATCACATGTCCTTGAAGGATCAATATTAAGGATACCAAAATTTTTTATTCATTCAGTGCTTCTTTTTATACATATCGCTCACTTACTTTAAGTCTCTCATAACTCAAACACGTAAGAAAAGTTGGTCAAGCTCTGCAAAATTTAAAAGTTGTTCAGTGTTTCAGTCCCAGAGTTTATGTATGCAAGAAATTTTGACAACACTGCAGATGCAAACTGTAAACCGAACCAAAATAAACCAAACCGCTAATTCGTGCTCATAAACCGAACTAAACCGGTGTCGTATTAAGCAGCAAACCCAAACGAAAACTGCACGCTTAAAGAAGAATTTTGAAGAAGTTTTGAAAAAAGGATCTCTTCGTGATTACCTCGGAAAACATATCACCTTTTAACCGGTGACGAGCTATGATGAACACTTTTCACTTTTGAACTAGTTAAGCCGGCTGGTTCGGCTTGCTTTATAGTACCATCCTACACAACAAGTTTTCAGTTCATAGCTCAAGCCATTTTTAAGCAATGACTCTAAGGCTACCTGTAAAATTCTGTAAAAGGTTCGGCTTGGAAAGGTAAATTCAATAGAAACAGAAATATAAAACAATAAAACACGTATATTTAATGTTTGCAAATTGCGAAATTGATACATAGAGTACATCTTAAAAATCCAGTCCTATTTCTCGTTCGAGGAGTGCTTACCAGCACATTTGTGAAAAGTATCTGAAAACCAAAAATGCAATGACAATGAATTTTCCAGCATGCTTTATCGCATTCTTTTATTCAGTTTTATGAACAGTATTTTTTTTTATAGAATATGAGGACAAGTTGCACCTCAAGTCAGACATGACCAATTTTAAAGCAGAAAATGCCCTCTCAACTGACACTTGGGTTGCTGGCACGCAATGGATCACTTTCGCCAATTGATACCGAGGATACATGAACTTTTTGTCCTCCCAATACTTCATGATATTCTCTTATATCAATTGGATTGGGGGGGGAGTATGCGCCTATTTCGGTTATTGCAAGATTGAGTTCAGGATCATCTTCCCCAACTGTCTTTTCATTCCCAGAGGCCGCCTCAATTGAATTAAGAAATTCGTTGAGAATGCTTTGTGGAGTAGTGTTAACCTGACTTGTTGACGGATAGGATACTTGAGATGAAACTGGGTCCATCTGTGGTGAGTCTACACTCAAATAAAATGACAATGCTTAGACGAATTATTGGAAGTCTTCCTTGTTTGATAGTCAATTTCGAACTAATTTAATTAGACTTCAATTAGCCTATATGTGCATTCGCTTTGACATCTCATTTTCACAGTCAGCAGCAGGAAAAATATGTTTTAACTGAAAGCCGAAGTATGTATGTGCAATAACGACTGCAGGACAACTGAGATATGATGCTCTTGCATTAATGTAGGTTGTAGTTTAAGTAAATCATATATTTATTCAGTTTCATAAGGTTGATTAATGTTAAGGTTGAATAGTAGTATGTAATGGTTTTATGAACAAAAATGCGTCTTAGACTTCTTCTTTATTTAAACGTAGCAACTTCGATATTTCGCAACACAACTGGCTTTTCAAACGGCGAGTAGCGACTGACTCTGGCTCTCTCGGGACGATCTGCATCGTCTTTGTTCTACTCTTTTATTCCTCTCTCTCACTCTGCTCTCTGCTAACCCTCTCTTTCTCTCTTGATCTTAACCCCATGCTATGAGTTCTGGCCTTTGGCCCCGAACCTACATTAATATGAATTTACAAATGATATAACGATATATTCTCATCTCATATGGAAAGTTTAAGATACATCAATTTGAAAATTTTACACAAATTAGTACAAAACACGGCAAATATTTCTACATCAAGTCAAAATTGCAATTTTATGGAGAGTATGTTACAGTACAACTTTCTTACCTGATTGAGTTATGACAGACTTGAAGTAAGAGAGTGATATGTATATAAAGTGGCACTGAATCAATAAAAAATTTTGGTATCCTTAATTTTGATCCTTCAAGGACATGTGATGTATCAATGGAAAGGTATTGAAACATAGATCACAGATATATGTCTACTTCTAAAATCCACCGACTGTTTCAAAAGATATTCAAAACAATTTTTATTTTCAATTTTTTAAATAAAAATTGAAAAATAACTTTATTTTCAACTTTTTAATAAAAATAAGAGTTATTTTTTGATTTTTATTTGAAAATTGAAAATAAAAGTTTATCCTGATTTTGGATTGCTCACTCAAATTTCGGATATGCACAGGCTCCAAAGGTTCACCATAGGACACTTATTTGGCTTTGATTTTAAAGTCCATAA
>JAEIFU010002761.1:0-38313 GCA_018904235.1 Lordiphosa stackelbergi
ATGCTATGCTCAATTTCTGTCCAAGCTTGTTTAACCAGTCCAGTTTTTGTTGATTTAAATGTTAATGCCGTCAAATCCCTTTTCAATTAAATTAGGTTGTAATCACCTCAATGCCGTCAAGAACATCATCGAAGTTTTGCAATCCACTGACGCCGTGATATTGATGTTTATAATGTTTGTCTCTGAAAGCGATAAGACCTCATCGATGTAAGCTTTGGTGCTGGTGGTTATTGGAATGTTTTGCACGAGTACCAAAGCTTCAGCAGGAGAGTTCATCGGTTTCAGAAAGCTCAGCAATTTCCCGTCGCTTTGTTTTCTCTTTGATAACTAAAATAGACTTTCGGACGTCCACGCTGATGTTTTTAACCATTTCGTGAGACATACTAGAAGTTGCGTTTTTTTGGAAACTATTTATTTTCATTAGACAATTGGATTGATGTTCAAAAGCAGTGCATTTTTACGCTTGTATTGAATCCAAAAATAAATGGAGTTTTTACATATGTTGCCCAATGCGGCGGATCCCATAATCTCGGGCATGTAACTGATATTTTAATACTGCTTTGCACCGTATTCGCCTCAGTGTTTTCTGCATTGGTACCCCATTTACACAACTACCCAACAATTAGAGGAAAATAGAAGCATGTAAATACATGTGATGTGGTCATTACCTTGAGTAAAATCCCAAGAAAAAAAAAGTGCAATCAAAATTATAATTTAAACTTAATAAAAGACACAAACACAGCACAACCCCTGGATGAACCAGCTGCTTGGGATGGGTAAGGTACCTTAAGATAAAAAAAAAAAGGACGGTGTTAGTATGTTGTTGAATTGTACACATCTGCCAAATATCTGTAGCTAACTTTAACTTTGTATTATCTTAAGATACACACTGAGATACACCACAAACAGAAAATGAATCCGAGGATTTTTGCAGACTGACATTAAAACCCTTAGTGGACACATTTATGAACACAGAAATGTTTGGTTGCGGGCTCAAGGTCATCCGTCCATCCAAGGGATGAAAAAGACGATAGTTTTTGATTTCTGTTTTTTAATATGTTTCAGTTACATCAGTTGAAATCTTGAGAAGACTATTTGACAACATTAAACAGATAAAATTAACCGGGTGCCCTAATTTACCGAACAACAGCTGAAACCTATGCCTTACATATTTGGGACCGTGCAGGTGCTCGCCACGGGGGTCTGATATTCAACTAGTTTCGTCTAAAATTATGGCAATAAATGGAAGTGTCTGTATATATGTGCACAGTTCTCTGTGTCGGTTTTTTTTAAAATTCGGCCTAATCTCTGATGGTACATTAATGATATTGAGCATCTCAGAGAAAAGCAGTTGTTGTAGTGGCTCTTGTTTAGTAAAATGCTTGTGGCATCAAAATCTAAGTGGCGCTCTCAGTACCAATGGGCCTGGCACAACCCCAAACAATTAGTGTTAATGATGTGGTTTTTAATAATCTGACTTGTGTCCATATGGTGTGTTAGTTTGGATTTTTTGTCGTTTCAACGTAATGTTTTCTTATATGTTGTGGTTATCTCCAGCGCATGGTATTTTATATGTTAAGTTATGTTTGTCCAACGTAGATATTTTGCTCTTCATATTTTGCTGAACAATGCAGCACCGTGGTGTGAGTTGGCTTGTATGAGCAATTGTTATTGTTCCTTATTTCATTTATAAGTCCGCTTTGTTGGTCTTCCGAAGTAATGTGGTATATGTTTTGACTGACTTGTATGTTTCTGGTCTCTATTTCAATGTGTTTTATTGGTTTCCCCTTTCTGTCTTTGATGATCGTCTTGATAATGTTGGAAATCGTTCTTTGACTGTAGTTTTTTGATTGTCGCTATTTTTATCTTTGTGAAAAATTGGATCCCACTGAGTAATAATTATGCACTTTGCAAGATTTTTCGCTGTGTTGTATATCATATTTTAGGGTGTTTTGAAAAAGTAATTTATTATGTTGAGCTGTGGACCATGTTTTTTCTGTTCGGCATTTTTGGGGTTTGTTTTGGAAAAGAAAAAGCTAACTTCGTCTGTGCCGAAGTTTTCATACATAAATAGCTTGTCTCAACGGTTAGCGACTTCGACCAAACTTCGCAGATCAGCTTAAAAACATTACATATTACCCATGACCGTGTTTGAGAGCAGTAATATTGAGAACAAAACAGTTTTTCTTACTAAAAACCATTTTCCCAACGAACATTTGTATGGCAGCTACAAGAAGTAGTCATCCGATCCGGTCGGTTCCGACATATTAGCAGCGTGCAGTAAAAAGAAGACTCTGTGCAAAGTTTCAGATCGATAGCTCCAAAACTGAGGGACTAGTTTGCGTAGAGAAGCGGACAGACGGACGGACGGACGGACGGACAGACGGACGAACGGACGGACCAAAGCTTAATCGACTCAGCTCGTCATGCTGATCAAGAATATATATACTTTTATGTGGTCGGAGATGGTTCCTTCTATGCGTTACCTTGCCAAACTTCTGGGCAAAATGCAAGTACAGGGTTGTCCATATTCGACGGACCCATCTGGCAACGCCAGTAACTTTTGACAGAGATGTCAGATCGCTTAATGACATACCGCGTTTGAAGCGTCAGTCCAAGCAGATTTTTACCATGGAACAATACACGCCACGCGAGCGCTCTTAAATAGTTGAAATTTACATTCAACAGAACAAGTCAATTGTGAAAACTCAACGTGCTTTTAAAAATTAAAAAATTAACCCTTCACATGTGTGAATGGGACCGTAAATAAGCAAAATTGCCGTATTTACGCCACTGAAAATCCTCAGGAGATTCAGAAGTGCCTCTTCATGACGAAAAAGTCACAGTTTGGTGCGGCGTTAGTGCGAAAACGGTCATTGGGCCGTTTTTTCTTCCAAAATGAAAATGGCCATGCTGTTACCATCAACCAGGAGCGTTATCGCGACAGATGACCAATTTTGTGATGCCAATTATTCGTCGAAAGCGTATGAGGCAGTTCTGGTTTCAACAAGACGGCGCTCCACCGCACACAAGTCGCATAACAATCGATTTTCTGAAGAAATTGTTTCCGGGCCGTTTGATGTCGAAAAGTGGTGATTTGGACTGGCCACCGCGTTCGCCCGATTTGACGCCGCCTGACTTCTTCTTGTGGGGATATTTGAAGTCAAAGGTTTACGTTAACAAGCCAAGGACCGTAGAAGAGCTCAAGGACAACATTCGTGAAGAAATAGCCGCTATTCCGGCCGAAATGTTGGCGAAATCGATGGAAAATGCTGCAAAAAGGGCACAATACGCCATCAACGCCAGAGGCGGCCATTTGAGAGATATCATATTCAAAAATTGATGTAAACAAATCTACTTGGAACAAATTAAATGATTAAGATTGCCAACCGCCAAATTTTTATTTTTTCTTTGATTTTTAAAAAAACATGGGTCCGTCGAATATGGGCAACCCTGTACTTCCAACCAAGCGGCAAATTGTGTCAAGGATAAGCGCCGAGGGTAACGAAACCGCTAATTACTTAAGAAACTGCTTTTCAATGTCAACACAGAACTACTCTTTTCTTTTGACAATACTGAACCAAGGAAGACCAATGCCTAAAGAATAGCAATATGTCTTGAACTGTAATGCAAAAAAAACATGGCTATATCGACTCGTCTATTGACGCTGGTCAAGAATTAATATGATTTATAGGGAGGGGCATTGTTACTATTTGTGATCCTCTTCGGTATTTTTCAGCGATTGAATGTCAGTAACGAAATGTGGTTTGAAATGTTCCTTGTGATCTTGACTATATTCTTTTGCATTGGTCCTCCATGGTGTATATCACGGTTCAGTAGTGTCATAATCATGACTATGTTATTATAATTTGTGGTATTGGAAAGCAGTTTCTTAAGTAATTAGCGGTCTTATTACCGTGGAGAACCCTTAGGAGCGAATAGCTGATTGGTAAACTCGTCTTTTATAATAATCTAAACTCAAATGTGAATTTTTGAAATTTCGCGATTTTAGACCATTTCTTCCACATCTTTCATAATAATCTTAGCGTCTTTATTGATCTAAAACTCAAATGAGAAGAATGGAAATTTCGAGTTTTTTGTCCCGTAGATTGCAAATTTTGCAATATTTTGGACTGTTCAATGTACGACTCTTATTAACCAACGCCTGCGCTTTAGTAAATATTCAAATGAAAATTTGGCAAATTTAGCGGTTTTTGGTCTACACATCTTTTAGATTCGTCTTTAATGGGCATAACAGACGACATAATGAACGGTATTTTCATTGATATTTCATAGCTACTAAAGTTACTGCCTCTGCGCAAATGTAGTCGTAGAAGTAGTATTTAATATTACTTAGAAAAAAAGACTTTTATTATTTGATTTTTAAATAAAAGTCTCTGATTGAGTTTTATAATAAAAGTCTTTCGATAAGAGTTATTTTGAGACTTTTAAATAAAAGTCTTTCGATAACTTTTAAATTGTTATTTTAAGCATTTAAAAAATAACTGTTATGAAATGACTTTTATTTTAAAAAGTCTTTTAATAACAGTTATTTTGGAGTAATATATTAAAAGTTTTTATAACTATTATTTTCTGAGGAAAAAAATAAAAGTCCTCAATAACTGTTATCAAAACTCTTTTAAAAAAAATATTATAAATATTATTATTTGCGGACTTTTATAATAAAAGTTATAACTGTTACCGTCCCTGGTTAAAACTCACGAGGCTTTGATGTGAAGCATGTTGCTTAGTTTGGGAGCTTATTTTCAAATCACAAACTCTCTCAATGGTATATAAATCAGCAAGGGCACTCTTCCAAAGAAGAAAACCAACAGGGAGTAGAAATACCAGCAACAAGATCACTTGCTGCAGTGTTCTTTCATTTTTTCAGGAAGTCTTGTTTATTGTGCTGATCCATAGATAAATGATGATGTTTCACCCACCCAGATACTACAAAGATGAGATTCCAGATCCCTTCCGGAACCCACCTAGATACCACGAAGGTCATACGCAGATCCCACCAAGATCCCACCCAGTTAGCGCCCATATTCAACCTAGCTCCCACTCAGATTCACCCAGATCCCACTTAGACCCCGCCCAGATTCCACCGAGATACCATACAGATAGCACCCCGATCCTACCCACATCCCAACCAGATACCACCCAGCTCCCACCCAGATCCCAGTTGCCCCTCTTCAGCATCTTTCCTACCTCCTCGCTTCCCTCCTCTGCCCATCCTCTTGCTTGTGTTGCCGGAAAACTCCACAAAACAACACAAAATATGACTGTCGTTGTAGCGGTTTAAAGACCATGGAATCGCAACTAATAAAATCCCCGAAGTCTTGTTTAATTGACTCATTATTTATGAGAACGTCTTTTGCATTCACCGTATTATAAGCAGAGCGGGCAAACTAACGAAACGAAACGTTTCTGAATCGTTTCGTTTCTTTCTTTGCACAGAGCGAAATACTAACAAAACCCGAGAAAATGTAACTGTAAAAAAATGAGTTCTGTTCAGTTTGCGATCTGAGAGCAAACTAAACGTAAAGCGAAATGCGCTCATCTTGATTTGCGGACAAAGGGAATCGGAACGATATGCAACGAGCGCGAATAGTTGGGAAACGTTTGCTGCTCAATTTGTATACACTTAGTTATTTTTTCTGTTGCTTACTTCTTTGTTTCTCTCAGCTTTGTTGTTTTCGTTTGCTTTTATTTTATTTCTTCAATTCAGCAGCTGAAGTAGAACAAAAAAGCCGATCATTCCGCAAACAATTTCTTAGTATACGTTTCGTTCCGAAACGTTCCAAGGCAGTGCAGCTGTCGGGAGAACAATATTCCAATAGTTTCGTTTGCGCTCTTCGGCAATATAAAGTTAGTGGTTTCGTTTTCCCTGACTATAGTAACTGCTACAAAACATATAAATAGTTTCTTAGCTTTCGCGAACGGTTCGTTTAACGTTTCGTTTGTTTGCCCGCTCTGATTATAAGGAGTCATGCACTAAGAAAGAAAATATGAAAAATTGATCCGCAAAGTGGGTGAAACGCAAGAGAGAGAGAGAGAGTGAGTGGGAGAGGGAACGACTGTGTTGAATGCATGATGCAATAGATATGAGGTGGTCCCGTCCGCAAAAGCTTGCAAATTAGAGCGTGTGAGAAGTGAATGCTTTTACAAAGCATTTGTTGAAATGGTGCAAGAGGAATGAGACGGGAGGGGAAATAGTGGAGGTCGCAGGAACAGAAGGGGAAAGAGTTAAAAGCTGTGTAGGAGTAGTTGCGAAAAAAGGGGAAAAGCGAATTTTAATTGTATTGAAATTGAAGATGGCTGCCCATGAGGTCAATTGGTTTTGATATTTAGTTCGTAGTTACTTTTCTATTAGCGCGGTTCCCGCCATTGCAGACTACTGTGTACCTAGTAGACTCGACTGGGATAACTAGCCCCACAGCGAAGCAAATTGCATTAATATTTACACAGATGGATCAAAGCTCGATAACAAAGGAGAAGGAAATCACTTTCCGGCTCCCTGATAATTGCAGTGTGTACCAAGCAGAATCCAGGAGGCCGCCAAATACCTTAGCACACTCGTTATTGAAGAAGGCAACATATATATTACTACATCGTCTTTGCCATTGCCCAGCTCGTAGTAGAAGGGGACTCGAAACTCTTGATCAGCCATTTCTACTTAACCTCTCGGAAGTATCCTACTAAAATTCTTAACGTTCAGTTGGAAGGAACCCCCCACTGGCTTAAATAGCGAATAATATGGTATCGCAATGGGCCTATCGTGGCCTAAGACTGTCCCTAGCCGTCTAACCTTGTTCGTAATTATTAGTTCAACGAAAAAAGTCGAAGTTTTGTCCAAAAGTATTGTTTCTTTAATTTTTGGGAAAGACTTGGGAGTCTATACGTTCCCAATTATGTACAAAATGCCTATAAATCTACAGTTTATGGATCGAATCCCTTAATCTTTACACAGAAATACGCGGCACATTTGACTACGCGCACCCATTTGGAATGTTTGCAACAGGTGACAACCAATAAACTTGCTGATGTAAACGACATACGTGAACGTCAGCGCACCGCCCAGCGTGAGATTGAGAAGAACTCAAAGGAAGAGCTTGAATCGCACTATTGTTACACCTGCCGTTTGGTCTGTTACGAGCCCAAGAAAGTGCATCACGCCTCGGAGGATCATAAGGCCATCAAGAAGATAGTATTACCCTACTGTTCCTCCTGTCACTTGGCCTTTAAGAATACCATGCTCCATCAGGAGCATCGTTGTTCTTTAAAGCATATCAAGGTAAGATCACAAAATTAGAAAAATCTCCTTTTTTAAAGCTGTTTTCCGTCCACAGATCAAGTCCAAATACACAGGGTCTGACTCCGAGGACAGCGCGGATGAGGGTGAATTGGATTTAAACAAATTCCTAACTGTGGATTCGGTGGGCGAAGTCGATGATCATATACCGAATACTGAAGCTGATGCTATGCTGGCCAAGGCAGCAGCAGATCAAAAGAGCAGCGATGAGGAGACCCGTAAGCGGGGTCTAATTGGCTTGGAATACATCAAAGCTGTGGAGTCTTACACTTGCGAGCTGTGCAATCATCACACAACCAAAACAAGCAATTTGACCCTAGAGGATTACGCGAGAAATCACTGTCTGGAACTTGGCCATGTGAAGGCCTATTTGCGTAACAAGGAGGAGACAGAGAAAAAGTCCAAAAAAGAGGAGACTGAAACTGAAGAGAAGACTGAAGAGGCAGAGGCCGACCAAGACATGCCACAAAGCAATCAAAATCAACAGCTATGGGAAGAAGTGGACAAAGATTTGGGTGATATATTGTCTGAGATAGAGCCCTTGGACCAGGAAGCAGAAGAGGACGAGTCTGTACTCAACATTGACATTGAAAGGTAAGTTCAAGTATTGAATCCTTAAGCAAAGTAACCCAAATTTTAATCACTTGCAGTGAGAAAAACATGCTGCATGAAGACAAAGAGCAGGAGAAGACAACCCCAATAAAAAAAGTCAAACCAACTGTGACCAAGTCCCCTGAGAAAAAGGCAACAACCTCCGCGGTTCCAGCAAAAACAGCCACACCAGTAAAGACCGCCGCGACGGCACCCACCACTCCAGTCAAAAAAGCCGCCGCTGCGGCCCCCACGACTCCAGTCAAGAAAGCCGTCGCGGCACCCACCTCTCCAGACAAGAAAGCCGCCCCGTCTCCCATCCCTCCAGCCAAGAAAGCCGCGCCGGCTCCCATCACAACAGTCAAAAAAGCCCTGACGAACCCCAACACCCCAATCAAGACAGCCGTTTCTCCTACTAATCAACCAGCCAAGAAAGCTACGCCCAAGCCCGCTGCAGTGAAGATTACCAAACCTAGTCCAGCTACAACGAAACGCAATGTCACAGTCAATGTGAAACGCACCCCCAATAGCCAGTAGTAAAACTCCCAACAAGCCGGCGAAGTAATCTAATGGAACACCCCCCACTTCAATAACAACATTTGGTTGCTGATTTAAATTTAAGAATTTAAACTAAATACGCCTGCATGGCCAACAAGTGTGTTCAATAAAAAATCGAATATACCAAAGATTCAACTAAGAAGGGGCAATAATTTATTGAAAAAAAAACAAAGATTACATTTAAATTAATTTCGAAATAAAAAATCGCTGTTAAGTTGCTTTTTGCAGTCACTGTGACTATGACAGTAGCAGTTAGCGTTGCCAGTTTAGCTGTATGGCCGCCGTTTTTGGAGTTTTAGCGGGTGAAGGGAAATATAGCTATTTTAAAAAGAGAAATGGGACATTGACTACGGATTGCATTGTGAAAGTAAAAGGGTGGCGAAACGGAGTACTACAGACGGAAAATCGATTGTGGCGCCCCGGAACAGGATACGAATAATTCAGGTGGAAGGACCTGGACTTCGTTATGTTCTGTCCGGCCTCATTTCAAAAAAATACATACCGAAGATTCCAGCAGGCCATAAACCACACCAAACAGTGCATTTTTGTGGATTTAACGGTAGTTCGAGAGTCTATTCGGGTTGCTCATCAGCCTCAATACGATTTTATTTAATGACGTGTCCATTTATTTTAACAAAATTAGCTCTGAAAACGGGGATCTTCATTGAGCTGTTGCAGAGCAGTGTTGTTAATTTGTTTTCCCACCCTTCACAGATGTGGATATTTTTGTATGCTGTTTGCGGAGAGAGTTTGTAATCTGTCTTCTGTTTGGAAGAATTAGGTTTTATTTTAGCTTTCACAAAACTATTGAAATTGTCGTAGAATATTATGGTGTGGCACTCACTTTTATCTACAATTGATCTACAATTGCAGTAAGAAGAGCAATTGATGATGCTTAATCATCTCTAACTATAACAGCCCTTTTGTAAAGTAATTCTTAATTGTAGAAGCCATTAAAAATGCGCAAGTTTCATTACAAGCAAAAAAGGGGGAGAGAACTGGATGTGATCCCATATTGAAGGTTTGGTTACAACTTGACAATGAGGGAACATTTTTTTTTGCAAACATTTCAGGAGGGAGATGCGCCTAGCTTTTTATAAAATTATTTTTTTTTTTTCACAATTCTTTTTTATTTTGAGATCTTCTAGCATCTCTAACCACGGCATCTCACCAAAATATTATACATCAGCAGTACGGCATTAAAAAATATTATTTATTAGTAGACTCTAATAAAAGTGTATCTCCTATTACCCTATTTTTCATTTGAGTAAATATATTTTTATTTTTATTAATTTTTTTATATTTTTGATTTATTTACCTATTTTTTTAAATAATATATATAATTATGTTAATTTATAGTTTTGTTTTTATTTTTTTTTTTAAAAATTTTTATAATTTTTTAATTATATTGGTGAGATGAATTTTTTTTAGTGTGGCTTTTTTTTTTCTAGTTTTGACATTTTGGCTAGAATACAGAATACAAGTGAATAAGCCATGGAGCGATACACTCCCCAAGAACGCGGAATAATTGTGAATTGACGATTTTTCGACCAAAATAATAATGAGCAATGAGGCTCAATTTCACCTCAGCGGTATGTGAACAAGCAAAATTATCGCTTCCGGGGAACCGAAAATTCGCGAGTGATGCACGAGGAGACCTTGGAAGCCCTCAAGGAAAATATCCGACACGAATGAGAATTTATCGCCTGAAACGCTCGCCGAAGTGATGGAAAATGCCATAAAACGAGCCCGTATGGCACTATTGTGACGGCGCCCATTTGTCCGATATCATCTTCTCGACTTAACACAATTTATTCTAAAGGTCTAAATAAACATAATCAAAAACAGAATCGAAGTTTTTCATTTAGAAAAAAATAAGAACCAAACAACATCGGATGACTTCTTTTGCCCACCTTGTAGCTGTTCTGGTATTCATTTCCCAAGTGTTTCCTTTGACGTCTTTTTCCAACCTCAATCAGCTGGTGCAGCAAAACAAAAACACGCGGTGAAGTCAAGGGAAGCTGATTCAGACTTAAAAAGCTGTTTAAAATGTCGATTTTATTTTTGATGGCATCTTACGAGCATGATCGGAGGAAAAATCTGGTAACTGCGAGCTTCTACGTGCATAATGGATCTTTGTGAACATCAGTAAGAAAAAGCAGCATTTTTAAATCTATTTAACGCTCCCATCCCTAAGCCACATCATTTTTAGATTTATTCAATCCTATATAGTTCATAAGCGGACCTTTTCAATTCTTCTCAGCCGGATTGGACCGAGTCTAATCATCCTTTAATTCCGAAGTTTAGAAATGTCGTCGTCTTTAACGGTATGATGAGCGAGTTTTTGAGGTAACAGGTACTGGGCCATCAGTTGAGAAGTCCAAACGACTGCGCTCCCCTCTACTTCATTGACCATTTTGTATAACTTCCACATAAAGCAGCGACTTGATTCCTCTCTGAAGGTGTTACAGCCACCTGCATATATGGCCCGCCCCAGTTGCAGAAGCCTCCTTGCGATTGTGTGCTGCTTTTTGCGGATCGTGGCTTCCAATCCAGCCAAACCTAAAATACATAAAATACTTTCCAACATTGTGTTAGTTTATCGTTTTTTTAAATACCTTTTTCCATCCAGCCATGTCTTTAATGGGAGGACCCACTTTGTTCAGTGCAGCTGAAATTTCAGTCCACTTGGCATCAGCAACCACCCTGTCTCCCTTCACAAATCCTTTTGCCAAATCGGGATTTTCTGTCATCTTTATAACAGAATCTTCTCTTGTTAGTCACTCTTGTGTTTGCGCCTAAAAACTATCATTAATAATAAAAAAAATAACATTTTATCATAAAATTTACTTACATTTTTAGGAACTCAAATTAACACTGTGTATATAAAAGCTGATTTTTTGTTGAATTAGGAAATCAGGATTGTCAACAGTCACAAATCGATTGGTAACGTTTGAATTATTTTTTTATTTTTTTTTTTTGCAATTTTTCGATCCACTTTTTGCGTTGTAGATTAAAATATAAACAGAGCTAGTTATTTTCAATTTATAAAAAAGATCAAATCGAGGGTTTTTAAGAATTGGTGAATTGTTTTACGTCATGGCGCTATATTGACAACCCTATTCAATTTCATTTCCAGTGTGAAAAAAGTGAAAACCAGATCAGTTTGAGCAAAATATGTGAATTCTACTATGGTGGCACGCAACAAAATTGAAGCTTTTCATCAAATTTATTTATTATACACTCTGAAAAGTGTATTATAATTTGCCCAGAAGTTTGTCACGCATAGAGGAATCATCTCACTAAAGTATATATATTCTTCATCAGCATGACGAGCTGAGTCGATTAAGCTTTGTCCGTCCGTCTGTCCGTCCGTCCGTCTGTCCGTCTGTCTGTTTCTACGCGAACTAGTCCCTCAGTTTTGGAGCTATCGAGCTGAAACTTTGCCAGTCTTCTTTTACTGCACGCTGCTAATATGTCGGAACCGACCGGATCGGATGACTACTTCTTGTGGCAGCCATACAAATGTTCGTCCGAGAAAATGGGTTTTAGTGAGAAAAACTGGTTTGTTCTCAATATTATCGCTCTCAAACACGGTCATGGGTAATATTTCATGTTTTTAAGCTGATTTGCGGAGTTTGGTGGAATTCCTAACCGTTTGGACAAGCTATTTCAAGTGTATTAAAACTTCGGTGCAGACGAAGTTAGCTTGCCTTTCTCGTTTTTTTTAAGAGTTTGGCAAAACAATATTTTTTCCAAAAGAGCATTATCTTAGGCAGTTAAAAATCATATTGGTACAATTAAATTTAGGCAGCCCTGAAGTCAGCTGTTCGTTTACACAAACTTTGACTTTGCTTGCCTTGCATATAAGAGCATATTTCAAATCAGTATATAATAAAATCTACGTCGATTATTAAAGTAAATCAAAACGGATAACAATGTTAAGGGTATGTATATTATAAGTGTTATCTTTTTCTTGTTTTACGTGATTTGCCTTTGTTTATATGTGTTTTTGTAAAGTGATGTTCTTAGCAATTCTAACCTTAAACTTGTTGTGTTCCGTAGAATAAAAGTATGTTGGATTGTCGTGGATTGACGAAACTTTAAAACGCTATATTATTCTTCAATATGTACATAATACGAGGATATTCATCTTTTTGTTTTTGCCCCTTTGCAAAAAAACGACTTTGTTTGGACAACATTTTTTGAGTCGAGGCGAAATGCTTAAGTTTTGGCTTGCAAATGGTCGCCAGACTGAAACAACCCAAAAAAGTATCAGGAAACACACAAAAACAGTCGATAAAAAAGAAAACAACAATTTTTTTGACTATGTTAATGTTTATTAAAGCAAATGCAATCGGATGGTCTCAAGATTTAAAATGCAGCATCAAAGTTGGCTTGCATCTCGATTGCAAATACAATTTCGACCAGGTGGCTTTGCTTAACCTATTAAAGGCCATTGTAACCAAGCGAGTACCGAAAATTAGGCGTTTTCAAACGTCCGTTGCGCTAAACTGATAAGGATTTCCCAAAAGTTTTTTGCGCCATTTAAGTATACACACTTTGCTCAACAAACAAACGTTGACAGAAAAGCGGAAGCGAAAATCCGTTTTGGTACTTTTCGCTTTTGTTGCTGTCTTCGCCAGGGTTGCAAAATTTTTTGGAGGTTGTGCGCCATTCGATCGCATCAAAGAAATAGAGTGATTACAACTTTTTTATACATCAAAGAAATTAGTACAAATAAGCTTATACATTGTGAAATTTTACCCGCTTAAGTACAGCTCTAAAACCAACTTAACATTTGTTTTTGTTCTTCCGCGAATTTTTTTATTTTAGTTATGCTATTTACGTTAGAAAAAAACGAATGGAATAAAATTTTGGTTTTAAATGGTCTTGGCTCTTAATGGGTTAAGAATTCTTTGAAAAATGTAGGAAGCCCACGATTATGCAATGAACGGAGCTCTTGCTTAAAGTGTAGACTAGCTGCCACGATTTCAGCAGATCATGGTGAGAATTAAATCTTCTTATCCCTGTAGCAGTGGCTACAAAAAAAGGCGAATTAAAAAAAGAGAGTAAATGTGTTTGGGCGGGTGCGGAGGGGCCTGATGGGGTTGGGGTGCTTTACCACATTGCTTATTAAAATAATTATATTTACATTTAAGATTTATGGAAGGTATTTTAGAATTTATTGCATTCAAAGACATTGGCATGTATGGAGCGGTAGAGAGGGCGTGGTCCAATGGTTAAATTTTTTCAGGCTTCACGTATGCTATGACCATAAAGTTACCAATGTTTCATGTAATATTTTTTTTTTTTTTTTTTTTTTTTCAGAAAAACTCTTTAAAGAATTTTTGACAAGTGTAAATTCAAATTTATAGCTTAATATTTAGCTACTTTCCAGCTTGAATAATTCTTAACACAAGTCACAGTTACCGTAATAGTTTTCTCTCATCTCTAATTGTCATCGCTAGCAATCTGCCTGCCAAACGCCATTGTGGAAAAAATTGAAAAAAATTGAATTCTGAATAAAACGTGCAGTTTCAATTGAAAATTACACACAACTAGAGAAACTAACTTTTGTGCAGTTAAACAAATAAAGTAAAAGGTGAGCTTGAGATAAGTAAACGAAGGAATCAATTGCAAAAGTGAGAGAAAATATTGATTTTTTCGGTGGTTGCCGGCCAGACAGATACACACACACACGAAGAGAAAAAATGATGTGGAAATAAGAATTAATTATTGATTTTAGCAAAATGCGTGGTCGCGGCGGTTACATTCCACGTGGAGGAACCACGCGCGGTGGTTATTACAACAATCGCAATTCTAGCAATTATGTGAATACACGTACCCAGGGCAACTATAGGCCGAATGGGGGAGGACGTTATGAGAACAACTATCATCAGAATAATAATCGCTACAGCGGAGGTGGAGGAGGAGGAGGCGGTGGAGGTGGTGGTGGTGGTGGGTACGATCATCAGTATGATAATCGTAGCCGGGACAAGTTTCAGACGCATCATAACTCTAGCAGCGGTGGACGCTATGAGTCGGGCCACAAGCGCAGCTATGTAAGTAGAGGGGAAAGGGAAGGGAAGTGAAGAGTTAAGTTAATATTTTTTTGTGGTTTTTACAGGACTCTTCACGCGATAGGAATGATGAGCGCAATAAACGTCCCCGTCAAGATGTAAGTTTTTTTTTTGATAACACTTTTTAATTATGAACAATAACCCACAACCCACTCTGAGGATCAGAGAGCCTGACACAGGCATTAAGTCTTCAACTTGCTACTGGAATTATGTAAAATGTTAATGACTTTCCAAATATTTATAGCTTTATTTGTGAAGTTTTCAAACGCCGGATTGTAGCGTAAAGAGCTCTTTTACCTCCCTTCCAAAAAATAAAATAAAAATTAATATCAAATACAGGAAATGTGCACGAAGCTCAAAGTGGCCAAGTTGAGAGAACCAAAGCCAGAGCTAGTGCCCCCACAAGTTTATATTATTATGAAAGCATAGCAAAGATTTTGCCAGCCATCGATTATATATATATATTCTGATATTCTGCCTGCAGCAGACAATTTCTTTCCATAAATCCAACAAACCAGTATATATACAATATATCTGCTACACACAAAACACGCTCCTGGCCAGGATGTTATCCAATATATATAAATATATATAGAGTAATTCTTTATTCATCCAACCAAGTATATACAATGCTCCTACACTCCTTCCTACTACTCATCAATCGTCATAGGATTATCGTCGCACATCTACATCGAATGAACGTAGCTCCACCTCCAACTATCATCCACGTAGCAGCACCGGCGGTGGTGGCGGTGGCGGCGGTAGCTCTGGCTCATATCGCCCACGCAACGACGACTCGGGCAGCCGACATCAGCGTGATTCATCCATGGGTCCGCCCAAGCGCATGATGCGTAGTGTGGCCGGCTCGAATTATATAGCAAGGCCACGTGGTGGCTCAATGTCTACCCGTGGCGGTATTGTACGCAGCAGCATGCGCGGTGTTGGCACCCTGCGAATTGTACGTCCGCGAGCCAACGAATCGAGCGATTTGCGCAACATGCGACGCCAGCTGCTCTATGCACAGCAGAAAGATCGTGCTCGCCTGGCCAAGATCCAGCAATTGAAAAGGTAATTAACTCAGCCTCCAAAGTGACCAAGTGACAAAGCCAAAGCCGCCCTAGAGATTGGCCAGAACTAATCCAAAAAAAATAAAGTATATTATTGGCTTCATTTGAACTAAGTAAATTGTATTTCTGTAACCAACCATTTGCCTTTGCGCCTCCCACCCTTGACTTCGACTTCATTCCTCATTCACATGTAGCTCGTTGCGACGCCAACGCCAGGGAGGAAACAGCAGCGATAATTCCAGTGACAATGATGACACCAACGAGGACAACGAGGACAAGGACAAGGATGAAAAGGCTTTGGGCAAAACGAAGAAGAAAAACAAAGACAAAGACGACGATGATGAAAATGAAGATGAGGAAGTTGATGCCCCTGTTGATGATGATGAGGAGGAGGAGGAGGAGGAGAATACATCAAAAACAAAGAATGATGATGAACATTTAGCTGAGGATCAGGAAGAGCCTGAGCAGGCATTAGGCACTGAGCAGAAAGATGACGAGGCCAAAAACGAGGCTGATGCTGCTGCTGCTGATGCCGAAAAGCCCAAAGAAAAGGGCAAATCCTCGAGCACAGCCGAGAAGTCAGGTAAGAAGAAATCGGACAAAGATGGCGCTGACAAGTCCAAGTCTAAGACGGCTTCTAAGCCAAAGGAACGTTCACGCAAGGATAAGAATAATGCCAGCGATGATGAGCGACGCAGTTCACGTCATCGCGACGATGTACCCATCAGGAAGCGAACCTTTATTAAGCTAACCTGTGTCCACTGTCGCATCAAGTGTGTTACCTTCAAGGTGAGTTGTGATTTGGTTAATTTTCTGTTATAAGCACGCACAAAATTGGGGAATGAATGAAACTGGACAAAGTGGCCAGAATATATGGTGGAATTCCACTAATCTTTTAGCTGTAAAGGTTTACTTTACCGAAGCGCACATATATTTCTCCCTCTTTCTCTTTCTCTATAAAAACTTATCTTCTATTTTGACTGCAATGGGCAAAGTCGGAACCGACCGGAATCGGATGACTATATCTTATAGCTGCCATAGGAACTATCCGTCGAAAAAGCGGTTTTAGTGAGAAAAACTATTTTTGTTTTTAATGTTAACGTGTCTCACTTCAGCAATTACACTAGTTTACAGCATTTCCGATCCCGACCATTTGACAGTCATTTTATATGTAAATCCCTTCGCTGAGTCCAAAAATGCAGTCCAAATATTTTTTAGTAAGGCCGTTTTCGAGAAATGTGGAAAAGCTAGTTTTTAGATTCTGAAAAAACTACCTTTGGAATATTGTATATCTTCAGTATCGGTTCATGCTTTATGAAATGGTAATGCTTTCTTGAAAGGTAATTGAATGCCCTATCATTCATTCATACTCCACTTCTTAATCCGGTGCTTGACTTCGGCGTTATAAAGGCTTTTATCGGCAACCTTGCATTAAATTTAGCATTTTGTTAAAAAAAAGCTAGATTTTTAGTGCGATTTTTCACCACGAAAAAAATTGTGTAAAATTTATTTTATTTGCTGGTCACCTAAAAATATAACGCCATATAATTCATCAAAATCCGTTGAAGAATATAGAAGTTATGGGCATTTAAGTAAAAAATTGAAGGTTTCTAGTTTAATTTTCACCACAAAAAAATTGTGACTAATTTATTTTATTGCTGTTCGCCAAAGGCTCAATACAACGACTCATATTTCAATCGAATTAAAATCCATCCAAGAATGTAGAAGTTATTGGCATTTAAGTAAATAATTGAAGGTTTCAAGTTCATGCGAATTGACTCAGTTTCAAAGTTTTATTGTTCGTCGTAGGAGGCTTAGTTAAAATTCAAACTAATCAATATAAGGGCTACTATAAAATGTCAAATGTATTCAGTGCCAGTCCATGATACAAAAGTATAAGGTAGTCTCGTCGGCTGCCGATTCGTATTTTTTTTTTCTTTTATTTATGCATGCTTGCTTGTTGACGAGAAAGGTTGTGTGCGGACGAATTTTTCTTAATGCTTTAACCCTTACGCAGCAACAAAAATTTATTTCAAGATTATAATATATTTTTAGAATTAAGAACAAAAATATTTCTGTTCAAAATCAAAAACCAAGATTAATTGGCAATTCCAAATTATTAAAAATAAAACTATAAAAACAAAATTAATCTATAAAATAAAATTATAAAAACTAATTCACCTCTTTTGTGGGATTACAATAGGCTATTTTAAACCCCACGGACCTGTTCAGGGTTAATCAACATATTTTATTGCCGTTTTGTTAACACTCACTATACTTTGTGCTTTTCACTCGCACTTATTGCTAGTATACGCTAAGGGACAGCTTTTGCCGACGAGACTACCTTATACTTATTGTATCATGTGCCAGTCTAAGAGTTGATTGATTCATTAAGGTTTAAAAATGAGTGCAAGACGTCTAGTTAAATTCCAAAAAATGATCCTAATAAATTCTGTTACGCTTTGCGGGCAATACATATTTTCCATTTCGCGAATATTTTCAACTACTTTGCATAAAGCTTATTGCCTTTATTTTGGATATTCTCCTCGAAATGTTAAGAAGTTGTGGACTCAAAGTGTTTTATGTAATACATGCAGAATAAGTATGATATATAAATATATATAGTATAGCACATAGTAGTTTTTATTATTCTATATCTTTGTTACATAGGCGCTACATGGCCTCTGATGTACCGGCAATTTGGAGAGATCCAAAATCTCACGAAACAGATTGCTATTTTTGCTTGACAATTGTAAAACGCCGTGGAAGTTTTCGAAATGTCGAATATCCCCAAGTGGTTTCGTTCACAAAACCAGTTCCACATAATCTTCGATAGCCCGACCTGTTTGTCCAAGACAGCAGAAAGGGGGCTCAAGATTCTAGTTCATCTACAGAATATAGTTTGAGTGATGCGGAGCATAATAATACTCCAATCCTCTTAACGATTTAATAAGGGAACTTGATCTTTCCAAAGAAAAGTCTGAAATATTGGCATTACGTTTGCGGGAAAGAAATATGTTGACAAGTGATGTAAAATGTACTGCTTACAGAGATCGGCACCAGCAATTTTCGAAGTACTACACAAAAAATGGAGGTGTCTGTTACTGCCATAATATCCTTGGGTTATTTGAAGAATTTGGAGAGTTGTATGATCCTTGCGAATGGAGGCTTTTTATCGATAGCAGTAAGTTGAGCCTGAAAGCTGAACTGTTGCACCAAAGAAACAATAAACCATCGATTCCACTGGCGCACGCTGTTGATATAAAAGAATCCTATGAATTAATGGCTTTACTTTTGAATCTAACCAAGCATCAAGATCATAATTGGAGTATTTGTGCAGACCTTAAAGTAATTGCTATGCTTACTGGCCTCCAGCAGTGTTACACAAAATTTATGTGCTTCCTATGTAGATGGGATGGTCGGGCTCAGAAGCATCATTATGCTCAGACAAATTGGCCTTGCAGAACAGAATTTATCGTTGGGCAAGAAAACGTTAAATTTAAGCCGCTAATTAAAAGGGAAAACATAATTCTGCCTCCTTTGCATATAAAGCTAGGCCTTTTTAAAAACTTTGTTAAAGCTCTACCAAAATTTGGTACTGATTTTCATTACTTGAAAGGAATATTTCCAATTATTTAAAAATAAAGGAAGGAATATTTGTGGGACCGCAAATAAAGAAATTAATTAGAGACTCAATGTTCAGATCGACTTTATCAGTGACTGAGGCAAATGCATGGGTGAATCAAACAACTCTTAGACTGACACTGAATACATTTGACATTTTATAGTAGCCCTTATATTGATTAGTTTGAATTTTAACTAAGCCTCCTACGACGAACAATAAAACTTTGAAACTGAGTCAATTCGCATGCCAATAACTTCTACATTCTTGGATGGATTTTAATTTGATTGAAATATGAGAAAATAAATTATTCACAACTTTTTTCGTGGTGAAAATGTAACTTAAAATCTAGCTTTTTTTTAAAAGTGATAAGTTTAATGCAGAGTTTCCGATAAAAACCATTATAACGCCGAAGTCAAGCACCTGACTAAGAAGTGGTGTATGAGTGAATGATAAGGCATTCAATTGCCTTCCAAGAAAGCATTACCTTTTTAGTATGAATAAAGCGGTACCGAAGATATACGCATTTTTCTAAAGATACTTTTTTCAGAACCAAAAAACTAGCTTTTCCGCGATTTCTTGAAAACGGCCCCACTAAAAAAATCGTGATATGGATTTTTGGACTCAGCGGGGGGACTTACATAGGATATTGCTACCAAATGTTCGGGATCACAAAATTTTTATTATTTTGTAAACTAGTGTTATTAATATTATGCGCTTTTACAAAGATTTGGAAGTTTTGCTCAAAATCGGATGACAATATCTTATAGCTGCCATAGGAACAATCGGTCGAAAAATGGGTTTTATTTAGAAAAATTGTTTGTTTTAATGCTGGCGTTTTTAAACTCTGATGAATTAAAACATTTGCAAGGGTATAAAAACTTCGGCAAAGACGAAGTTAGCTTGGCCTTCTCGTTTTTAAATCGGTTTAGTAGTTTGGGTTCAACGACCTTATATATTTCAAAAAAATCACTTTTTGATCGAAAATGCAAAAAAATTTAATTTTTAAACGCCTAGGAAAAATATAAAAAAATCCAAAAAAATTATTTTGATTTTTTCTACTTAAGAATCGCATTTTTACGAAGACAATAAGGTAATGGTTAGGAAAATCGTGTCACACGTACCGTAGATGGATCAAATTGAGTAAAGGAAGTAACAGTCAAATTTGAGTATTTTGTATGTTCACAAAAAATAAACTTGTATTTTCCTTCGTCTGTTGGTCACTTTATGAAGTTAGCGAAAAGACAGAACAAAAATAATAATTAAAAACGGAACAAAAGTCGAAGTAAACGAAAATGTATTTTTAAATAATCACGAAAATACCACATTTTTTTACACTAAATTGTTCACAGCCCCTGTGTTTGTTCATAGATTTTGATAATCGTTATGTGGGTACCTTCGTAGAAGTGCGATTCTTAAATAGAAGATTCATATCTTGCTTGACTCTATCAGACAATTATGAAGTCAGATATGGCTTAAAATGTAAGAGCACCTATTAAAAAAAACTCATATTTCAAAACCAGAGCCATGAAAAAATTTTTTGAAATTGATTTTTGAAATCACCATTCCAAACTACACTTAAAAAAAATTTTCTGTATAAATGGGTCTTTTTGGCTGTAAACTAGTGTTATTTATTTCCTTCTCGATGTACAAATATGTCTATTTATGAAAAGCATTTTAAATTTTTTACCCTGTTAACGGGTGTTTTCTCGTGTTTTCGCGCTTTAATTTCTCTTACTTCTATAAACTCACGATTTACAATGTCTATACGAGTTTTCTGTTCATTCAAATATGGCGTCTGTCCGAAGAAAAATGAACATAGAAGCACAATTCGAATCGTCTCCCTTTTTTTAGTGATGTTAACTCCATTGTGAGCAAGAGATAATTCATTGTGCCAACAAGATACTTTACTAAAAATTATTGTCGACATAGAAAAACACGATGGTTTGAGGGAGACGGACATAGTCAAAAAATGACACTGAACAGCTGACTAATATCTGAGTGAAAAGTTGTCGACGCAGCAAATTGTTCTTCTATGTCAGCGATGGTCACGATGGTCTCCCCAGGGGGCAAAGACACTTCGCTATTTACAAATACACGATCCGAACGCATGTCGAAACTGAGTAGAAGAGAGCAAAAAGCATTTCAGTCGCTGGCTAGCCTTGGACGCGGCCAGCTTTTTTCACTTTTTTTGGCCTCGCTCTCGTTAGGCAACGCATGGTAGAATAACAGGGTGAAGTCGTCAGCATCTGCTAAGGGCCAGTATGTATGCCTGTGAGATAGAAAGATACGGCAGCATATTTGTTTGTCTCTGCTTGTGTATTGCCGTTTGCTTCTAACATTCACAACGCACTGGTCCTTTGGCCCTACAAACAAAGAAGGCGCTGTCTCGCTCGGCTTCACTTTATTAATTCCACCATCTCTGTTTCCTCTCATCTGTCTGTCTTCTACTCTCGATCATCCTATACACAATGTGACCTCGTGTCTGTCTAAAAATACCCTAACGCCAAAACATGATACATCTGTCTTGGCGTTCATTTTCAAATAACTCCAAAGCCTACGACCCTTTATCATTTTGAGGAATTTACAAACTTAGAAGGTTGGGTATAAATAAATGGACGAGGAGATCCTAAAATATCATCATCGTCAGAATCCTGTAAATAAAACAGTTTAGTATTTATATGTGAACAAAATTGAAAAAAGAAGCATTGAAAATAATTTAAAGAGCCTTTTTATAATATCTAGAAACGTCTGTTTGTCGCGGGTTTCGACAAGCCAGTCTCCCATAGGCCTTCTACCATTCTATCACAGTTTTATATTCTTTTCCCAAATTTGAATCGTCAATTTCAATTACCCTTCGCGCTGATCCATTGAAGTTACGATTATTACAAAGTCTCCAGTCAGTAAAAGCCTCTACTAAAAAGCTTTTGGTCTCCATAAACTGCATTACAAGTTTGCTTATTTCCGGAATAGTCAAATTTGTTCCGTCAAAAATAGTGTTGGTTTCGAACACTTTCTTCAAAGTTGCACTTGGTTTTACGACAACTGAACTCACAGAAGATTTGAACGCATTATATTTATTACGATTTAGGAAGCCTTCAAATTTTACACATTTTTATAAGCTTTTAAGATTAAAACAATTAAAAACAGAATCACGGATGATTGTCATATAACATTTTCCCCCAATTTTAGGATAGGAAGTGCTTATAATAGACATTTGCTGATTTACCCCTTTCCCCTGCTCAATACTGACATTTTGTAATCTTTCCACAGGAGTACAGCTTTCATTTGAATTCACGTACCCACAAGAACTCTATGCGCCAGGTGGCACTTAATCAACGTGCCGAGGTTCAGTGCATGCGTGCCCGGCAGCGCACCAAACAGCGTGAGATTGAGGAGAACAGCAAGGAGGAGCATGAGTCGCGTTATTGTCGCCTATGCCGGCTGGCCTATCGCCAGCCCAAGAATGTGCATCAGAATAGCGAGCATCATAAGACCATTAAGAAATTTCTGATGCCCTATTGTGCCTCCTGTCATTTGGCATTTAAGAACGCCATGTTCTATGAGAATCATCGTTGCTCCCTGGAGCATATCAGGGTAAGCACACACACACACACACACACACACAATCGGGTTAACCATTCCGTTTTCAGAACAAGGCCCGCAACGAGGAATCTGGTTCCGAGGACAGCTTGGATGAGCGTGACATTGATTTGAATAAATTTCTCACCGTGGATTCTGTGGGCGAAATTGATGACGATATACCCGATGCTGAAGTCGATGCTCTGCTGACCGAAGCTGCAGAAAATCAAAAGAGCAGCGATGAGGAGACCCGTAAACGTGGTCTAATTGGTGTGGACTTTATCCAGTCGGTGGAGGCATTCTTTTGTGAGCTGTGCAATCATTACTCGGTCAAGACGGGCGATGACACCCTGGAGGATTATTCGAAAAAGCATTGCCTGCAGCATGTCCATGTGAAGGCCTTTTTACGCCACAAGGAGGACCTGGAAAAGAAATCTAAACAGGAGGAGGCCGGTGAAGAGGATGAGAATGAGAAGGAGCTGGAAGAAGCAGATGAGGACACCAAGAAGCAGGCAGAAGAGGCTGATGAAGACAAAGAAGTGCATGCCGATGACAAGATGGAAAATGATGAAGAAGATGAACAGGATTATGAAGAAGAAGCCGAGGCCGATCAGACGCACGATGAAAAGCTATGGGAGGAAGTGGACAAGGATTTGGGTGATCTCTTGGCCGAGGTAGAGCCCTTGGGCCAAGAAGAAGATGAGGATGAGTCTGTACTCAACATTGACATTGAAAGGTGAGTTCAAGTCGTCTTCCTCCACTAAGTCTCCACCAAGTAACACCAAATTCATTTACTTACAGTGAGAAAAACAAGCTGAAAGATGCCAAAGATGAAGCGAATGGCAGTGCGGAGGAGGCGACACCAAAAAAAGAAGTCAAGTCCAAGTCACCAGAGAAAAAGGCAACTGCAGTCACCGCCAAGAAAGCCACACCGGCCAAGAAAGCAACGCCCAAGCCGGCCGCCACGGCCAAGACCACCAACAAACCCGGTCCGGCCTCAACGAAACGCAATGTCAATGTGAAACGCACAAGTGTTAAGGCGGCCCCCAAGTCTGGCAATGCTGCGGCAGCCGACTCCAAGTAAACTGGACTTCAACAACAATTACAACTTAAATATCCACTTTAGTAGCCAGTGATTGGGTTGAAAACAAGCAGCCACACACACATTTTTCAAATTCAACAATTCACAACAATGTAAAACGGGCGCGCAGAGAAGCGTGTGTTCAATAATAAAAACTTAAAGACCTAAAACCCACCAGCAAACTGCGCGAGAGCCAGGGCGCCTTTTCTCTGTTTTCGTCTGCTGGTGGCAGTCAAGCGACTAGCGCTGCCTTTCTAAAACTGGCCACTCACCTGACCAAACAATGCCAGCGAAATGTTTTGTCTGGGGCGACCAAGCCAATGTGCTGGCCAACTGGCCATGGCAAGTTGATGTTGATGTTGTCAAGTTGAACAAAATGGCACACGCGAAATTTTGGGCACTTTTATTAATGCCCTTACCAAATGGTTGGCCATGAAGGACCCCAATAAAGCAAAATCACAGATTCAGTAAGCTATTTCTGGGTGATTGTGAAAAACTTTCTTCGACATATGAGGGTAGACTTTTTATAGACTCTTATTGATGTTTTTGTAGAGATTTAGCTTAGAATTAGCCCCTTCAATTAATAAGAGTCCATTAATGAAAATTTAAAAATGAATACAGCTCGCTGTCTCCTAGTCCCTTTTCGTTTTCAATCCCGAATTTTAAACTCAATTCCCTAGCAAACTCAAATTGTTAAGTCCATCTCCTTGGAACAACGGTGGGCATGAAATTTGTCGACTAAGCTTGAGGCGATAAGTGATGTACAAATTCTTTGTTTTTACAGTCGTCTATTTCTGCGCCAAACTAGTCTCAATGGCGCACACTGCATCTGTTGCGCCGTCTGCTTGTGCGACCAGCATGGTGTTCTACACACCATACAGCTGCGAATTCTGCTTGTGCGAATCGGCGCCTCGAAACGACGCAAATTGATATGAGACAGAGTGACACCAGACTTGATATTCACTTCACGACAAATCCTGAAGAAGACCTATGACAGAAAAAGCAAAACTTACCATCTTTTTGTTAATTTTAAATCAGCCTTCGACACACTCTAGCGGCGCAAATGCACATTACGTAATCGAGCACCTCTTAAACACTTCGAAGGCTGTGTGTCGCAAAGCATCGATTACAACCCAGTATACATTTTTTTGCTTTCGAATCCCCATTACTTTGTAATCGACAAGTGGGCGATAGCCGAACGCTTTTCGTAGCTCCATTACAACTGAACCTAACAATCTAAGAAATGTAATGGACGGTGTGGATGGGCCGCCCACTAAAAGATATACATAGTATGCGCTGTTGTAATGCAGGTACTTTACGACGTAATGTACTTTGAACTAAAAGGTATGTAGAGTGGTAATGCTATTGAAGTATAGCTCCATGTGCGATATGTTAAGTTAAATTATTTATTAAAGGTATATTTAAAAACTGGCTGTTGTAATGCATGCTGTGGGCTCGCCTCATTTAGCTGTGCGCCTCTGGGACCGATAAGGTCATGGTTCTTTGAAGCCCGGTCTACATTTGGTATACCAGCAAAGTACGTTCGACTTTACATGATGACATTGAGAAGCATGCAAAGCTGCATCATAATAGAAAAAACCTCTACAAACAATTTGATACCAAAAGAGGTTTTAGGCAGGCCGATACCTAATCGTGTGACTTCGTTAATCTGCTGATGGAGTATTTACTTTTCTTCGTAATTTTCTAATGCTACTCGCATATGCCGAATCGGCAAAAATGAAAATATTGAAAATTGCAAGAATCTGCTGGATCAGGACATATAAGAAGCTTGATCTCCATGTAGAATTTAGGTATTGCGTTTATAAGCATAGCTGTGACACCATTTTGTGGATAATGAAGGCTCGTGCAGATGTCATATGTAATTTAATGAAAGAGGATAGCTTAATACATATCATTGGGAAATGTCCAATATACAAGGAGTTCAGATGTAGGCATTTTCTTCAAACATCCCTACCTTATGAAGAAGTAATAGACGCATTAAATGGCAAAAGGGTTGGTGTCAATCTAACCCTCTATATATAAAATAGTGTGTCCTGACTGATTCACTGACTGACCGACTGATTGGCAATCTTCGCAGAGCCCGAACGGTAAGAGATAGAAGGCTGTTATTTGGATAGGAGTGTGAATTAGTGGTGAAAGTCCATACTAAGACCGGTTTATTTTATGTATGCCATTATTCCCTTAACAAACATTTGGATTTTCGGCAACTTTAAATTTCTGCCCTTGGTTTAAAAATTTTCGGATTAGCCCATATGGAACTGCTTTTTGACAAAACTCAGTGGAATTGTTCAGCAGAAGAACTTGCTCCCCGATCAAGTACAAATTTGCACTGATGCTACTGCTGAACTCGAGTGATGCGGTATCATGATAGCCAATTTCAAGCATCATGATAGAGGAGCATGTGTCGAAGAAATAGTACGCTAATTTGAAGTGATACTGCTCCCACCAATAGTAATTGTGTTTCGATAGGCATGCTTTCGATAAAAACATGCGCATTTTGTGCATTGATTGCAAAGATAAAACTTCTATCGGCTGTAAATTATAACAATAAATTGTAAAATATAAGTAAACCTAATTTTAACATTTCATTTGTAGAATTCATGTTATTGCTACATATGTTTGAATTCTATTTGATGCATAATTTTTTCTGATACCTGCTCAAAGATCAATTATTCTGCTGAACACGCCCAATAATGTAATCATCAGATCTAAATGGAAACTGTTTAACGCTGTATGTAAAGTTGTTCAGACTTGGGACTGGTATGTATAGGGATACAGCTATTTCAAGATGGTGGATAGGCTGCTGACATATTTCATGAAGAAAGTCCTTAGGCTGCCACCGAATACCGCTGGATACGCCCGTGCACTTCCATACCTTAGATGTACATTTTGATACGTAGGAAAACCCCGATTTTTCTCATCCGAAATAATGAAGAAAAACGTTTTTTTTGCGACAAGAGCTAGATAAGGTATGCGCTCTAAGCTCCGTAGAAGATTGGAATAGATTGAGACTCATGATAATGGAAGCTCTTAGACAGAATACGCATGCGGAAAGGATGACGCAGAAAGGATGCAACCAAACAAGAATCTACAGCACCTGGCCACCTGTAATATGACATGGGTGATGAAAGCGCGGCTTGACCTTATTACGTTGTTATCAAATACGTACAACAGATCGGTAAACTTGCCTTGCCTACTTTGTAATACCGGAGAAAACGCGGATTTCACTCACTTTTTAGGAAGATGTCCTTGCCTTAAGGGTCACAAATAGGCATTACTGGGTAAGCCATATCTTACAAAGGCGGAGCTACATGATATTCTTTACGATAAATATAATAAGAACTGGGAGGGGCTGGAATCCTAATTACAAATAGCGTTGGTTTTTAGAAAGGAGATTTTAGAGATAGTTTGGAAGGCAAAAAAAGTAAAAGGGAAAAGTTTTAAGACGCGCACTGTTGAACGGTCTGATATCTTGGAAAGACCTGGGAAGTCAGTCGTAATAAGCGGGTGTGAAACAAAATGTTCCTGGCCGACGGACGGTACCAAGTCGGTTATAATCAGGTCTGTTCCCATTTCCGAGTGGATTTAAAAAGTAAAAACGATTGTATTTCCGAATCGTTTTCATTTGATGTTCCCGTTTCCGAGTGAAATAGAAATGATTTAGCAATGGTAACATAAACAATTTCGGTAGCACTGCGCATGCGCTGTTTTTGTTTGTTTTGCAAACTGGGGTACAACTTTAAAAAATATTTCAGTTGCATGCCCAATATTCCGATCCACAGATTTGATCGAAATCGAAAACGGGCCGGCCTGTCCTTTTTTTTTGTTTTATTCACAATTGTTATGTTCAGTTATTTAGTTTAATTCACAATGTTATATGCTCAAATTATTTTTATTATTATTATTACTGATGCCAGCTCAAGTGGAGCAGAAATTTGGCTTCATAAAATGAAATTTATTAAATATTACATTACAAACTTCGTATGAGCAATCTAGAAACTTTGGCAGTTGTAAATTCTATAAGACTGGGAAGAAATTTTATTGCTATTCATGAATTAATCTTTGAATAAAATTTTAAAATTTTAATCGTTCCAAACCCGTTACTTATTTTCAAGTCCATTTTGGCGCGAAAGAAGCAGTTAATTCAGTTTTAATTACAATTTCACGAACCAAAAATTTGTTTCTCATTAATCCGAGTATTTTTGAATGTGCGCCCTTTACATTTTCCCTCCCTAAAGTGTAGCCAAATTTAGCCAAGCCTTATTTTCAATTTCTTTCTGCTTTTATCTAAACAAATTGTGTTATTAACCTTTTGGGCGGCACAAGTGGAGCTGGCCCACTCAGCTTCGGCGTTCACATTTCCGCTTGCAGAAACACAATGCCAATGCAAGTGGCAACCGAAAGGAAAATACATTTCATTTCATAATTTTTTTATTATTTTTTTTTTCTACATATTTTTGCCAAATTAACTTTCACTGCATGTCACGTAGGATTGTGGATTGTGGAGCTGTGGTGGCTATTATGTAATGTGTCACTTAATATGCGTGTATCTTTGTGGAGGGGAATCGTCGCTTCCTTTCTACACACTCACACATGGACAATATTAAGTGGGGATCAGTCACACAATGTCAAGTTGTGATTTGATTACTCCAGCAGCAGCAGCGGCCACAACAGCAGCAGCTGGAGCAGCAGGTTTTGCTTTGTAGGCACGTTTAAAGGGTATATTAACTTTGTGATAGAAGTTGGCAAAGCAAAGAAATATTCAGAAGGCAGGCAAAGACCGCTGAAGATTGAGCAGGGATGCTTATGAAACAGCTGTGCGGTATACCAACCTCCATTGTGGTGGGGGTGGGTCCTGTTTTAAGTTAGAACTTAATTAAAAAATGGTTCGGAGCCTTAAGCTGTGTATGGTGGGTGTTCAAACTTGAACATGAGACTCGACCACGACGTCCTAACGTTGCGTTAGAAATCATATACACAAAACAAAGCATCATATACATGTCATCATCATATATTGTAATAACATTAGCGGCAGTGACAAGGATCAGGACAGCCGCGTCACCACTTGAAGAGATCTCATCCAGTCTGAAACTACCCTTTCAGTCCACGCAGTGGCGGATCTAGGAATTGGATAAGGGGCTGGCTAAACGCGCTCAAGAAAAATATTTTACAACGAAAACTGTAAATTTATTTGTGTAATTTAAGTCTTCTTCTGGTATCGTATTGTAGCCAAATCTCATACATGTAAATAATACTTAAAATCAACAATCCTCGACAGCCCCTTCCAATGTTGCATGACGACTAGGCGATATTTTGACTCAAAAATTCACTTTTTCGTTTATAACCTTAGTTTTCCGCCATTATTTTTAAGTTTTGTTCTTATTTCAATTAAATGCGTCTTGATCCAATTACACAAGCTTACAAAAAATGACAACTTTTTCAACAGAGAAGATATAAGGCTTTCCCCCAGCAAGTCAGGCTTACGAAATATTTGTCTAAAAGTGTGTTTAGAGAGGATTCTTTACATTTGTTGGGCCACATTCAGGGTCTTATTCCAACCATATTTGTTTTAGTGTAAGCTGCAACTAAACACGAAGTTTTCATTTTGCTCATAAGATAAAAATTTTTGGTTTTTAATTTGGAAAATGTGGTTATTTTTAATAATATCGGTTTTTTCCCCAACTTAAATAATTCTGAAAAATTGCCATCTGATATTGAAAGTGTCAGAAAAAAGTTGGTAGTATCATTGCGCTTTTAATTGTTATAGCCCTATATATAAACTATAAATATTTTCGTCACTTTTTTACATTTTTTCAACAATATTAACCTCCTAAATGTCTTTAAATTAACAAAAAGCAGACTAAAATTTTTTTTATACCCACTCTTTTGTTACACAATAACTACTTTGTTATTTTTAAACCCTAAAAAAATTATGATGGTAAAATTTGTGCAAAAATTCAATTTTTTTATAATTTTTGGGCTATAACTTTGAAAAAGCGCTATGATATCGAAAAGGTCTGAGTGTCGTTAACACTCACGGGCCCCTAATGTGAAACATGATGCTTAGGTTTAGAGCTTATTTTCAAATCACAAGCCTTAGAACCAGAAAGGGCACTCTTTCAAAAGAAGAAAACTAACAGGGAGTAGAAATACCATCATTTTTCAGGAAGTCTTGTTTATTGCGCGGATCCAGAGATAAATGATCATGTTTCACCCACTCAGATACCACCAAAGTGAGACACGATCAGATCAATATACCGCCCACATGCCTCCACAGATAGTACTCAGATCCAAGGTTAGATCAAACTTAGATCCTATCCAGATCCCACTTAGATTCCGCCCAGATCATACCCAGATCCCATGCAGATACCGCCAAGACCCCACCCTTATACCACTCAGATCCCTCCCAGATACCACCGACAAACCCAACAAGCTCCCACCCAGATCCTAATCCAGATCCCACCCATATTTCACCCATATCGCTCCCAGATCCCTCCCAGAGAACAACCAGAAACCACCCAGATCTGTCCCCCATTCCCATCCAGACTCAGATTCCCACCAGATCCCACTCAGATCCCGCCCAGCTCCCCACCCAGGTACCTCCCAGATCCTCATCCTGTTCCAGCCCCGATCCCACCCAGATCCTACCCATATCCCTCCCAGATCCCACCCACACCTCGCTCAGATCGCACCCAGATCTCAGCCCCATTCCCACCCAGATCCTCATCCATATCCCGCCCAGATCCCACTCAAATTCCACCCAGATCCCGCCCAAATCCCACTCTGATCCCACCCAGAAACCAGAAAGATCTCACCCCCATTCCCATCCAGATCCCGCCCAGATAAGATTCCACCCAAATCCCGTCCCAAAAGTACACCAGATCCCCCACAAAACACAAATTCTGATTCTCCCAGAACCCACCCAGTTCCCCTACAGCATCTTTCCTACCTCTTCGTTCCCCCTCAGCCCCCCCTCTTAATATTATGACGTCAGCGTCACGTGACGCTAAAATTTAAATCGTCGACCGAAATTACCCTAAGATCGTCCGTTTCAACCGAGGATATAAAAAAAAATGAGTTAAGATTGGATTGAAAAACTTTGTGGAAATCATGATTTTTTTTTTGGGAGATTTAATCGAAAATATTTCTGCCGAGTTTTTTATATGGCAGCTATACGATATATTCATCCGCTTTTGATCAAACTCTCTAAAATTGTGTGGAGACAGATAATATTTATAACTGAAACGTACAAACACGCTACCATTGAAAACAAAAAGTTTTTCTCACTAAAACTATTTTTTCGACCGATCATTCCTATGGCAGCTATATGCTATAGTCATCCGATTTGGATCAGACTTGACAGAATTGTGTGTTAGCATATCATATTGATCAGTATCGAGTTTGGGAGCGATAACATTGAAAACAAAAAAAGTTTTTCATACTAAAACTTTTTTCAGACCTATCTTTTGTATGGCAGCTATACTATATAGTTGCCCGATTTGCATAAAACTTGCTGAAATTATGTGAAAGCATAAAGAACTCATAAATACGAGGGTTGGGAGCGATAGCATTGAAAACAAAAAAGTTTTTCTCACTAAGATTTTTTTTAGACCTATCTTTTGTATGGCAGCTATACTATATAGTCGTCCGATTTTGATAAATTTCGGTGAAATTATGTGAAATCATAGAAAACTTATAAATACGACGGTTGGGAGCGATAGCATCGAAAACAAAAAGTTTTTCTCACTAAAACTACTTTTTCAACCGATCGTTCCTATGGCAGCTATATGCTATAGTCATCCGATCCGGCCGGTTCCGACAAATGTGCAGCGTATTTGTACCAAAAGACTTCGTGCAAAGTTTGGTTAAGATAGCTTTAAAACTGACGGAGGAGATAGCATAGAAACAGACGGACAGACGGACGGACAGACGGCGGACGGACGGACAGACGGACATGGCTATATCAACTCAGCTCGTCATGCTGATCAAGAATATATATACTTTATGTGGTCGGAGATTTTTTTTTTTTTTTTTTTTTTTTTTTTTTTTTTTTTTTTTTTTTTTTTTTTACAAAAAAATTTTGGGCAAATTTTCGCCACAGTGAAAGATAGAAAAATTACAATTGGAATTTTTGGTCGCTGGTTTAAATTTATTGTTCGTTTTCCCCCGCACATCTGGTTTGCGAGGTTTCATTACATTTTTTGTCCTGTGGCCACATTATAGGACACTTTCTATTTCAACCAAATTTATTTAATGTAATCGCACTCGAATTTGCCCCAGTTATTTTCAGGTGTGTTTCACTGTGTGTTTTGCGAGTCTCTTTTTTGCGCTCCCCTTTTGTCCTTAAGCAGCAACCCTCAGCGAATGTGTACCACTGGAGCGGTCCCCAAACCGCAAAATGGAAAAAAGGTGTGGCCTCAGCATTCCCAAAGCTTATATTTGTTGTATAATTAATAGTTATGAAAATCAAAAATTTTATTTTAGATTTAAATGGACGCGACAGATTCTCAAAGTTTTCAAATATATTAATCTTACCATACGTTCACCAAATACAAATTTTTACAAACGAAGTTTTAGTTCATTTCAATTGCTGTCATTGTTTGAAAATCAAAGAGATCCAAATTTGTGGAAATAAAATATTTACAAATTTGAATAGTTTAAAAAATAAAATCATCGCCGACTATTTATAGCTAAAAAAATAGATGATAATAGGCAACACTGCGTATGAGTTATTTACAAAAACTTTAGACGCCATTCGCGCCCGTTAAAACTTGACTTTTTAACTTTTGTTTTTATTTACGCTAATTATACATGAAAAAGTATCAGATAGGGGGGTGAGAGCATGACCTTAAAAATTTCATATACATGGGGACCGCTCTAGTGTAACCCATGTATGTTGCTTCTCAAACTAGGGGTGGGTGAAAGAATTTAAAATTAAATATAATTTTGGTGCGGACCACTCTGTTGTACCCCCTTTTTTGTTTTTTTCTCTTTCACTTAAACTGTTGCCACGTCTAGAATGGCGTCTAATCAAAATAAATTCAAATGTTCAATTCGATTTTCAACGATCGGTATTTAATGATTTTTGGAACAATATAAATAAATTAATATATTTGGGCTCTGAAGGGCGCTTCAGCCCTATAGCCCCTCCTGGATCCGCTACTGAGTCCAGGCATGTCATTTATACACAGATTAGAAATGAAGGGTTGGAAAGGAAGGAAATATTCGAAATAAAAGCAAGATCACTCGCAAGAGTGAGTCAGTGACAAATTCAAACTTACAACTCTATACAGAGGGTTAGACATGTAAATGATTCCAGCTTCACGTTTCTACTAAATGAATCTTAAATTCAGCCTACTAAAAGTGTATTAAAACGTCGCCACCTTCCCCCCTAAGCTTTGCCATCTCATTTTTTCAGTTTGCTGTTTGTAGGCTCCCAAGCTGACGCTAATCCCTGGCTATCGCTCATTCAGCGCATTGGGTAAATTGCATTCATGTTGTCACTAGATTTATGCGCGCATTGTTCTCTCTTGTGTCTGCCACAACAAATCCGGTTTTTGTCTTAGACGCTCCATTGTGTTACCATTAACATTTAATTTGCGATTCCGAGTCGGAGTTGAAGTCGATGTCGAATCTGCAGCTCTTTTTTTGTTGCGTTATTTTTTTTTTTTGGCGCTTCTATTAAGAAATTTTCAACGGAGCCAATCTTCCTGCTTTTTTGTTTTTATGTGCACTTTGCCACATTTGCAAATGCCAAGGTGGCGGGCTTACCGCTGGGGGACCTGAACTGAAATCCAGTTACCAGTTGAGGTTATCGAAGCAGGCAGAAAAAAAACAACACAAATTTCGTTAGACTATCAGAATCAGAAGCCAGAGAGGCCATAAATTGTGTTAAATTAAATCATTTGGCACTTCTATTGAAATGTCAGTGGATGCCAACTGTTGCCCCTGGCCCCATCCATGATGGTATCTCTCCTCCTGCTCCGCTGCCCCTGGGGTTTGCCATCATAATGTGTATGGGATGTAAGTGGTTTCTTGTGCGGGTGCGTGCCTAATTGTTAGTCTTTAGCCAAAAGTGCTTTGTTGTGCAAATTTTCACATCGTTAACTTTTGTTTTATTTGTTTATTTGTTTTCATTTGGCTAGGGGTATTTTTCTCTTCTTTTTCATGTAAAAAACCTTGGCACTCAAAAAAAAAAAGTTGGAATTTGCATACCATTTGTTGTCCAAACAACAACTTTAATTCTACGCTTTTATATGAAAGGCTTAACGGCTATAATTAACTCTAAGGGAAACCCTGATTGTGGCATATTTAACATTTTATTTTTTCGCAATTCGAAAATCTAAAACTGAAAAGATTTTAAAATCCTTAAGACGTTGACAAAGAACTAAGCGAGGCTATACTCGATCAAATCGAATCGAAAAATCTTGCAAAAGAAGTTGAAGGAGGATTTTGTGATATACAGATTAAAAGGACCTGTGCTCCTTGGAACATTGCTGAAAATGAAATTTGGAAGAATAATTCAAAATCAAAGTTAGATAAAAATATAAATGTTATCAGGATCATTAAATGTTGATCTTATGTTGTCGAAGTTACTTAACTCAAGGTCGATATTTGCCGAAAATAATTAGATCTGACGACAATTTTAGAATGTAGCTGCTAATTCTGATATTTAGAGGGCTCGGTCCAAAGGTTTCAGCCTGTCTTACTTGCTAGGTTCGGGTCTCTAGCCGATTCATGAACCTTCCGAAACTCAGGTTTTGTTTCGGACCAAGGTTCATATGGATCATTCCTTTTTAAATTTCAAAAACAAAAACCATAATTAGATATCGACACTCCTACCAATACTTGATTTGCTGTCTTTAACAAAATTTAATTTATAAACAATTTCAGAAATCGTCAAAAACGAAAAAAATTGTTATTTACAAACGGGATTTCTCAGGTTTGGTTTCTCGGACAGGTCACATGTTGATATTGGTGAATGGAATTTTACTGTATCTACTCAAATTATAATTTGATTAATTTTTACATTATTCTATAATATTAAGTAATTGTTGTTAATTTTATATATAATTTTTCTCAGATTTAATCACCATGTTAGAGCTTCTAAGGATATACAATTTTTTACCCCTAACCACAACCAAGCTTACGGTGTTTTCAAAAAAATTAAGACTTTTATTGCTTAAAAGATATTAATTAATAAAGTTATAACCAAATAATAATATGCTCTTAAAGAAAGCTTTGCCAAGCATTCAGTTTCATAGCTATGTAGCTGAATCTTGGCATGCGTGTTTCGTATTTATCAAGCTTTTTAAAAATGTCAACATCATGCAGATCGGACGTTTATTTCATAAAGCTGTCATAGCGTCTAGATTCATATGTGGCCGGGTGTGGGCCGAAAAATTATAAGCACACCAGGCCAAGAGAGATTCGAGAGAAGCTTGGCTTGACCCTTTGGGGCTGTATAGCCAATTAAAAATAAAAGTCCATACCTATTCAAGAGCTATAAAATTATTTTCCGTTCAAAATATTAAGTAAATTGTATTAAATCTATATAAGTGACTTGATTAATCTTTAAACCTAAGCTTTTCCACAGCGGGGGAGGGGTCTGGATTGGGGTTCATTTTCAGGAGGTCATAAAATAAGAAGATCCGGTTGAAGAAGAGAGATACAAAAACTGAAACCGATATTGCAGCATTGATATATTCTCTCAGAGTAAGAAAGTCGCCCGGATGTAATATAATTCTACCCCTGCAAAAGAGTAATCTCGGTATGTATTTTACTGCTGCAGTAGCAGCAGAAAGCAACGTTGCTATTGCGCTGTCACTGCGAACTTTCTTTCATTTATCCGAACTTTCTCAATACTTTAGCGGATAGATAATGAGATTACTAAATTTTTCAAACCTCTAACCCACAAAACTTGGGAGATATAGGTAACCAGAGGCGTGGGCAAAAATACAAGTACGTGCCTTACATGTCAAACATCTACCTCCCTGAGATTTGTTTGTTCATCGACATACGAACTTTTAGTCTTTTCATAAAGAGACAAATGTAAAATACAAATTTATTAAAACTTGAGCGTATTTTTACTAGATAATAATAAAAAGATCAAATTATTAAATTTCCAACTGCTTGATTACCTTTTCTGAACACTTTTGAAACACCATGAGTGCTAGAAAAGCAGCAAAATTTCGGGAAATCAGTGCCACCATCCATTGGATAATTTCTGTTTCTCTTAGATTGAAGTGGATTTTATCCAATGCTTCTGATATTCATCCCAAGGATATGAAAAGATAACGACTTCGGACATAAAAAAGGTTTAATAGCTTTCTGTGATATCCCATGAGGGGACAAAGCCAAAAAGAATGCAAATATTTGCCGAACTCGGCTATTTTTCATACGATCTTTATGAAAATTTAAGGGATTGTAGATAATTTGCAATTTTAATCGATATCTAATTTGTAAGTTTAAAACTTTATCTGCGTGCAGACTACAGCTCTGCATAAATGAGTCAGGTGCCCTTTGAATCATGTAAAAAATGGTTCAAGTATATCCAGTCAGAAATTGCTTTAGTTCAAATTAGTTAGCTCAAATTTCTAGTGACTCCAGACAGATCAAGCCAGTGGTTCCATAGATCAACTCAAATCTAAAAATTGAGCCTATCTAAGAAAATTGTTTTGTTTTCCGAATTTCCCAACTGCGAAATTCGCTATGTTTCGGACCAGCTCAGCATCAAATATCTGCCGTATTAGAGCGGGAATGATCCTAGGAAGAGTTATTGGACCAGTACTGTGCATTCTATGCAAACGGACTGGGCGGGTTTGAACTCCCAAAACACACACTGAAAGCCATTTATGCTGATGGCACAACCTAACTGGCTTCCAGCCGACCTGGACCGGAGTTATCTGTCTCTGGGGTACTGCCTGTGACCTGCGGTCCAGACGATGCAAAACAACTTCTTTCGCATAATGCTCGTTGCTTCCTGCTATATCCGTAACTCTATCGTCTAGAGAAACCCTGTCACTCTACCGGTTTTCTTTCATATTAATCGACACACCAGCAGATATACACCGAGAAAAAGAATTGATATTAAATGGCACTCCAATTGACATTTTTATACTCTGTACCGAGTACATAGAGTATAATGGTTGTACCAAAAGTATGTAACAGGCAGAAGGAATTTCATTTCCGACCCTATAAAGTATATATATGTATTATTGATTAGCATCAACAGCCGAGTCGATATAGCCACGCCCCCTCCCACCCCCGCAATTTTGAAAAAACGTCATATCTCCCACAGTTTTGTAAATAGATGATTTGTACTTTCTAGAGATAGTTAGTCATTAGTAATATGTATTTATTTGCCGAAGAGAAATGATAAAGAGATCGGATGAGCGGTTCTCAAAATTATGATCAAATATCCCAAACCCCAACAACCACATACAACAATCTTAGAGGAGAAAAAAAGCGAGCAGAGAGAGAAAAAGGGAAAGAGAGAGAGAGAAACTTAGAGATGAGCGCAGCAGCAGCTCTGCATTCAGCTCCTACTCTAGGTACAGAGTATTCAATATAGTCGGGGTTGGCCGACTTTCTTACTTGATTTATATCAATTTAAGTCTGATATGATTACAAACCTGGAAATCCGACTATGCCCTTTGATCATTTGGACGTGTTGAGCAAAATAAAAGCAATGTTAAATAGACTTTAACATAACTACACGACGCCAGAATCGCCCTTTACAATGTCTGGCTCGCTTATATTACAGCTTTTATGGCTTCAACCGTCACATTTGTGAAGTGGAGTTTAACCAGCTCAAAATTTAAAAACTTTTTGTCTAGGACATTTGCTTGTAGCACTAGTATATAGAGTAGATCAGGGGTGCCCAAGCCCATTCTGCAAGCCACGCATTCGTTGTTGTTTGACGCAAAGGAATAGCTGGTGCGTATACGGAGCACGCGCGCCATAAGCCTACATAATGCATCCTCTCTTTCGGAGCTAAGGATTTGTTGTTGGCACGAGCAGAACTGCCAAAAAAACATCATATGAGACTCTCTTCTTTCTCACCTATGTCACTGCCAAATTAAAAAGCAACAAAAATGCGGAGACAGCGCTCGCCTCACTCGCAGTAGCCTCTTTCCCGCTGTTCCTGTTCAATTTTATTATTTGGTTCATTTGTTTATATTAGATAAACTTATTGTTCATTGAGCTCTGAGCGCATTTTGATCAAAGTTCAGTCTGTCTAGTAATAGTTCATATATTTTATTCGTTTTAGAAATTATTCTAAGATCTGTATGAAATTTCTGTAGTCTGCGCCCTAGTTAAGTAAAATATGTGGCTTAATTCAATCAGATCTTTTGAAAATTTTTAGTTTATAATCTAGAGCAATACGTAAC
>JAEIFU010002762.1:0-38309 GCA_018904235.1 Lordiphosa stackelbergi
TTTATATACCCTTGGATCGTGATATATGTTGCCAGTTTGATATACGATATATTCATCAAAAAAGTTTTTCTCACTAGAACTACATTTTGAACCGATCGTTCCTATGGCAGCTATATGCTATAGTCATCCGGTTTAAATCAAACTTAAAAAAATTGTGTGATAGTATATAATATAGATCTGTACAAAGTGGGAGCGATAGAGTTGAAAACAAAAAAGTTTTCTCACTAATACTTTTTTTCAGACCTTTTGTATGGCAGCTATACTATATAGTTGTCCGATATTGATAAACGATTTTGATAAATCTCGGTGAAATTATGTGAAATCATAGAAAACTTATAAATACGGGGGTTGGGAGCGATAGCATTGAAAACAAAAAGGGTTTTCTCACTAAGACTATTTTCCAGACCTATCTTTTGTATGGCAGCAATACTATATAGTTCTCCGATTTTGATAAATCTCCGTGAAATTATGTGAAATATTAGCAAACTTATAAATACGGGAGTTGGGAGCGATAGCATTAAAAACAAAAAAGTTTTTCTCACTAAGACTTTTTGTCAGACCTATCTTTTGTATGCCAGCTATACTATATAGTTGTCCGCTTTTGATAGATCTCCGTGAAATTATGTGAAATCCCTCTCCAAGGGTATAATAAGAGGGGAATAATAAAAATAAATTTTTCTGAAGGTATACAGTACCCTTAAAACAGAAATTCTAAAAAAATTTCTATTTTCATTTTGATTAATTGCCATTTGTAGAACCGATTGTTAGCTTGTGAATATGCCAACACAGGTACATGAGTGTAAGCCACAAGTAAATTTTCGGTACTACCACATACAATAATATTACCTCATATTAAATATATTTTACCAACATATTTTAAAAACCTTAATGGTACAAGTTATATTGGTTTCGTTGTTTGTTTAGGTTTCAGTTGCGATCACTTAAAAACAAGTGTTGGGTAAGGGTTGTTCATTTCACCGAACAAGTTTACTTGTTATACCCGTTACTCGTAGAGTAAAAAGGGTATACTAAAGTCGTGCAAATGTATGTAACAGGCAGAAGGAATCATTTCCGACCATAGAAAGTATATATATTCTTGATCAGCATCAACAGCCGAGACAATATAGACCTGTCCGTCTGTCCGTCTGTCTGTATGATTCAAGTTCTCAAGTTATGAGCAAAAAAGTGAACCAAGCCCCCGCGCTACCACCCCTCCCACCATAAAAAATGTTGCATACTTTTCGCATGGTCACACTAAGGAACGCAGGAGCATTGTTAAACATGATCTTTCATGAGTAACGGGTATATCGAAGTCGGTTAGAGCCGACTTTAACTTACGCTCTCGTTTTTTTTTTAAGCTCAGTCAACTCATATGCTCAAATGCTCAATTGATCAGCTTACTAGCTCAACTAACAACAGGGCAAGGTGACTGTTAGCGATCATTTGAACCAATTTAACTTCTATTTCGCCTTTTTATAATCCATTTCTGTGAAAAAAGAAGCAGAAGGTTGCTTAATACAGAATTCCCAACAAACCCAGAACAAACAGAAATGCAAAGCCAATAACAGCTGAGCAGTCACCGAACTAAGTGAAGAGTCTTTGATTAGGTCACACTGAACAATTTACTGAACTAGTTGCTGAAGGTGACATGGCAAAACGCCCACATACATAAGGCCCATATAAAAATTTCCGATATCTACTTTGGAATATAACTCCGAATTTTTCTGGGCCTTTTGACCGGACATAAAGCCCATGCAACCACGTGTTCAAATTTAAAATACATTAGCTGAATATAAAATTAAACAAATTTATGCTTGAGTGTTTATAATTTAGCTCCTTTCAAATATAATCCCATTTTGGGGATTTAAGCCAAGGTAACACCGGCAGGGCATCTGCACTCTGGTGTTTATTAGTGGTATTCATTAAAGCGATTTAGATTTGATTTCGTTTTAGGCTTTAACATTGATTTGATTGAAACTCGTGAACAGCTGTTAGTGTGGAAGAACATCTGACTGACAAGGAAACAAAACAAATTATCTGGGAGGACACGGCTATGAGCAAAAATGAAAAATAATTTGAAATTGGTGTCTTTTGGAAATGAATAAAATTTAATTGACCCCAATAGCCTCCACATATCCCACACAAGAGTCGGGGTCGAAGATGAACAGGTTGCGATGCGGTGACTCCATTTTGGTCTCTACTTTGATTACCTCTTGGGACACAACGCCTCCTACAACAGCAAACGAAAGGCGATATCTGAGCAAAGAGTACGTCCAATGCCTCGTTACGAAGAGTAGAACATAACGGAGGGTCTGTACCAGTCAAAGTCCCGAGTTTTGAAAATGGGATCGCTTGGATAGGAAGATCAAAATTGCTGAAGAATCCGAAGCACAACTATGCCTGGACCATTGCGTCCAGCCAAATAGGCTGGATACTGCACTTTACGTTGTAGTGCTTGGACACCGTCCTTGGGTTTTGAGATTATCTTGTACTTGTGTCAATGACCAGCTTGCCGCTGCTTTTGCTATTCCAAGCATTTTTGACTCTGTGCACCTTAGGCCGTTGTTTTCAAATTAAAGCGCCATATTTCTGGTTATAGTTTCAGAGTTTTTATTAAACTGTGCAAAAAGTTCAACGAGGTATGGGCCTTATGTCCGAATATAATGTGGACATTAGACTGAACATAATCATATGGGAATTTTTATTTTTGAAATGTTCTGTTCCTCAGGGCGCAAAAAAATCGTAATAATTTCTAGTTACCGAAATGGAAAACCAAATTTCGAAATTTGAAGGTTAAATACTGGCGCCGTGGGCTTAAAGTTTCTTTATTAAATTTCAATTTCCCCATTTTCATTTTACGTTATCGTAGAAGTAACCTTTGAGATGCCAAACGTTGTTGTTGAATTTAAAATATATTTTTAAAAATATTTTATGCAAAGCTAAATTCAGGATAGAGGACTCGAATACCATTTAGTTGATTGGCGCGTTGCGGCCACTGCTGGATTCAGCAAAACTACCATATAAAATAGATGTCTTGGCGGGACTTAAGGGACTGTCCAAACCGCACAAGTTGATGGTGTATTGAAATTATTCGGTCTTAACATATAACAAGGAGAGACATGTGTGCCGAAGCTTAAGAAGACTTTATGATCAATATGTGGCTCAAAGAAAAAATGTCGCGTTAAAGAGTTGTACTGCAAGAGACAAAGGAATTTTATGGACTGTTTATTTACTGAAAAGCCTCAAAGTTGTGCATGATGCCGGAGAAAGAGGCGTGCAACTATCTGAGGACTTCAAAGGGCGCTTTACAGAACCCAATGCTGCACCTTTAATGCATCGAAGAGCACAGACAATCCTATCCTAGCAAAAGAACTACTATAAATAAATTTGAATAACCACTTTTAAGTTATACTTTTTATATTTATTTTTAATTTTTCGGCCGACCATTTGTATTAAAGTTTTTCGCCAGCGAACAACTTTAGTGGAATGACTCGTAATGTCGACTCGTATATGATAGTTTTTGGTTTGGTGTTCGTCTCATATGCATATCCATGATTTGTAAAAAACCTTTAAAGCGTAGCGATTAATTGCACAACACTTTATTTTATTTTTGGGCAATTGGCAAAATACGCAGAGTTCCACGCGAACAAAGCTAGCGGAGCATGTAATGTTCGGGTAAAAATGCTTACGCCCAAGGACCACTTCATTTCACTTTATGTCACATGCCGATCCTGCAGTTGAACTCAGGTACAGCACTGATTGTTTCCGGCACAGAAACCGTTTTAAGAACAATGTATGGCATCTCAAAGGTTGCTTTAATGAAAAAGTAAAATGAAAAAGGGGAAAGCGAAATTTAATTTAACAACTTTAAACCCACGGCGCCAGTATTAAACCTTAAAATTTCGAATTTTGGTTTTTTGTCATGGTAATTGGAAAGAATAACGAATTTTTTGCGCATTGAGGAACAGAACATTTCCAAAAGAAATATTTTTCATATAAGGGACGTTCAGTCTAGTGGACATATGTAAGGCACATAATATTTATAAATTTAATTTCGATGCATACTACGATTAAGTTTGATATGGGCCTTTTGCCCGTGGGCGTTTTGTCATGTCACCGTTACTGAACCTGATACTAAACATATCACTACTGAACAGCTCACAGAACAACGCACTGAGCAAAGCAGACTGAAAAACTTTCACTGAACAAAAAATAACGATTGAAGAAGAACATGTTCAATTATAATAAGGTTAGTGAACAACTCAATTTTGTTCACCCACTCATTAACAACCAAATACTGTTAAAAACAAATTATGGTAGTATGGACCGCATTAACATTTGAATTCAGGGAATCTATCCGAATTTTATTTCGCTTTCAGTACTGGTATATGATATTCGGTAAAAGGTACGGTTGTATTCGATTCCTTATACCTTATGTAAATTGAACAGCAAGAGAATAAAAAAAAAAAATTGCACGCAGCTACGCAAACTCTATTGACCACTATTTAAAAGCCTAGTGTTATCTGTGTAAAAGTATACATAAAATTATATCAAAAGATTGAAATAAGAAATAATTTGTTTGTAACTTTGAATTGAAAATGTACCGGCATGATGTTACAGCTGTTTTCAGTCCATAGAAGTTTTGGAGTGCCTGTTCTAAAAATTAAAAAAAAAATTGCAAAAACTAAGCTTAGAACAGAGACTGTATCGTTGCAATGTTTCGGTTACAAATAGATTGGTTTTTAAATTCCGCTGCTCATAAAAATCGTATCAATGGTTAATTTAATTTAATTTAAATGAGTTAATTTCGATGTGCGGTTTCAGTTTACTTTCCGCTTTGATTATCTGCTTCTATCAAAGCTTTAATCTTGTTTTTTCTAAAATTTAGAGGGTGATTTGTTCGTTTTTGTTATTATCTCAGTCAGGAATTTTCCCCATTTTAATTCTGCCAGCTTCTACGATATACCAGTATCTCATACGATAGAAATTAAGAACCTTCTTACGATGAAGCTTCAAGCGGTTTGCTTGACAGGCTATAATAAGAATGATCCTAGGGTTCTTCATCCTTGGATTAAATCAATATTGTAGGCTGCCAAACTGCACAGAAGTCACTGCACCTTTTCGGTTTCGACGGTTTAAAGAGAAAGGGTCGCTTACCCTATACCCAAGACTCTAGAAACACAAAGATAAGTAGCAGCTAGGAAGCCGTGCAGAATTTGTAGAATGAACACACAATTTGTACGGCTGGCTTCTGTTCGATTGTCTTGACATACACTCCTGTCATTTCGCTACTCATCTTTCTGTTTGTAGACTCTTTGCCTTTAGTCTTCGAACAGCTTGACAACATCCCTTAATATTTAGATGAATTAAATTACCTTCTATTTTCTTCTAATCAGTTCCGTCTTCGCCATCTTCGCCCGAAGTCGTGTCCATACTGATCTCGCTCATGCTGCTCCCCAATTCCGAACTGAGATCACTCAAACTAGTGTTCGAATCTAGTTGCATCAATTGAGCAATATCCTCTTCATGAGTGGAGGCAACATAGTGTTCACTAAATTTCTGTACAACTCCTAAACGCACTGCTGCATCAAGTAAATGTTGCAATTTCTCTTTCACAGTATTCATTTCTTCGTCGTTCATTGTGTCCTTGCTAAATTGTTGCAATATAGTTTCGAACTTGATTGGTTCGTTGATATCCCGTAAGCGCTCGATCAGGCTCTTTCCATTAACTTCGTCGGCCATTGTTGGATAAAGTTCAAGAAAAAAATGTATTTAAATTCAATATTATTTTACAATCTGTTGTTTACTCTATGAAAATTTGGATGTGAGTGAGATATGTTACAACGACAACGACACCTCTACAAACTAGCCGTATGACAGTATACTCCCAACCTACTTGATTTGGGGAATTCTAAGAAAAAAATATGTTTTTTTTTTTTTTAACTCGTTGAATTTATGGTGGCGACTTGGAGACGCGACGCTCGTCAAAAATTCCTGCATAATTTCATTTTCGACCGGGAAATAGATTCAAATTCAACCTTAGACCGGTCTGGCCAACGTGTAATAAAAACTTCACGCTACGTTCCCAGACCAGTGATTAGCACATGGCCGAGGCGTAGGGGCTGGATAATCAAAACTGCTCATAACGTTTGATGGATTGTTGGCAATTTCTTTGGCGCCAGACACCGACCGGACACGAAATCTTCAAGGCGGAGGGAGGGGTTTCCCAAAAATGCAAATTTCTGCCTGAAATTAATTACTTAAGTCTGCAAGCAGAAATTTCTTTCTCTTTCACCTACATAAAACCAATTCTGGGGAATACCTAAGCGAGCTACTTTATGATTGATTTGTGGGGAATTCAAATTAAGGGCCGTTTTCTCATGTTCCTGTTTTTGCTTAAATCAAAATCCACCTAGATTTTGCAACTAGGTGGTTTTCGTGCAGTTGGTTGTCTCATGTAGATTGATTATGAGTTTGGGCATTTGCACTACGGTCACACTGGCAGGTCTGAAAAGGAACTAAAAGTAAGTTGACAGCCCCTTTGGACTCGCTAGTTTGTTGATAAGTCCCTTGCGCGCCAATTTTAAAAAAAAGATAGCAAGCATTTCACAAAGGATGAAAATTCTTTTTTTCGAAAGCACTTGTAACAATGGTTGGAGATTAAGAAAAAGGACTATAGCAAAGTTCACACAGGCAAATAATTTAGACAAATTTTGATGAAAATTTAGCTACTTAGGCCAAATTAGGGAACTTTTCAGCCTAATTTGATCAAATTAATTGTATATGAAACCATAGTTTGAATCACATTTTGGCCAACTTAGTTGCCTGTGTGAAGTCAGCATAAAGCAGCCCATCCACACACGAATTTGTTCGTCAAAATGTTCGACGATAGTGGAGGTGTTCGTGACAGTTTTTTTGTTCGACGTTTTGTTCGCAGAGAATTGAAATGTTTCTATCTTGCGAGTGTTCGTGCGAACATGTTCGTCAATGGATGCGAACAATTACACGAACATCATTTGTCAAAAATATCTGTAGAGTGAACACTTGCCCAAATGAGCAATAAATTGTTGCTGGAATTTATTGAATGCTCCCTAAATGATGAAATAATGATTTAAGCTAATTTGTATCGCCATCTAGGCCATGATTGTGTTATTTTCCGCTGCCATATTTTCATGTTAACTCGTTGTGAATTTTGAGAAAATGATGTTCGCGAGAAATGTTCGCCTGGTTAGTGGGCAAACGAATTTTTGTTCGACGAACAAATTCGTCGAACAAATTCATGTGTGGATGGCCTGCTTAAGCAATGACTAGGGCAATTAGTATGAGCATCTGTATCTTCAGCAATGTCTGCAGGTGTCTTGTATACCAAAGGCACATACAATATTTTCAATTTTTGGTTTAATTATTAACAATTCAGATTTAACTGTTTTTTGCAGCAGTTGTTTTTTTATTTCAAAATTTTTTAAGTGTGGCCATATGCGCGCACTAATAAAAATACTTAATATGAATTGTCATGTACATTGTTTTCAAATCAATGAGGATGAAGTACATTGCTACGAAATCCATCTAGATGGTTAGCCTTGAACATGAGCAAACGAAACGCAACAAATCCACCTAGATTTGCAAAAACAGCAACATGAGAAAACGGCCCTTAGTGTTGTTGTTTTGTGGAGTTTCCCGGCAAACACCCACACACACAAGAGGATGGGCAGATGGGGGAAGTGGTAGGATAAATGCTGAATAGGGGCAACTGGGTGGGATCTGGGAAAGATTTAGGTGGGATCTGTTGGTATTTGTGACGGATTGGTTTTGGTTGGGACCTGGGTGATATCTGGGTGGGATATGGTCGGGATCTGGAAGGAATCTGGGTGGGATTTGGAAGGGATCTGGTAGCGATCCAGGTGGAATCCGGGTGGGATCTGGATGGGATCTGGGCAGGATCTAGGTGGTATCTGGGTGGGATCTAGGTGGGATATTAGTGGAATCGGAAGGGATCTGGGCGGGATCTGGTCTGGATTTGGGTGGGATCTGGGTGGGATCCGGGTGGGAATTGGGTGGGCTCTGGGTGGGATCTGGGCTTGATCTGGATGGAATCTGGAAGGAATATGGGTGGGATTTGGATGGGATCGGGGCAGGATCAGGGTGGGATCTTGGCAGGATCAGGGTGGGATCTTGGCGGGATCTGAATGGGATCTGGGTGGGATTTGGGTGCTTTCTGGATGGGATCTGGATCTGGGTGGGACCTGGGTGGAATCTGGGCAGGATCTAGGTGGTATCTGGGTGGGATCTAGGTGGGATCTTAGTGGAATCTGGAAGGGATCTGGGCAAGTAGGATTTAGGTAGGATCTGGGCGGTATCTACGTGGGATCAGCATTGGATCTGATTGGGATCTAGCTTGGTTAAATTTGTGTGGGATTTGGATTTCTGGATTTCTACTCCCCGTAAGTTTTATTCTTTCGAATGAGCCCTTGCTGATTTATAAACCATTGAGAGAGCTTGTGATTTGAAAATAAGCTCTTAAACTAAGCATCATGTTTCACATCAAAGACTCGTGAGTGCTAGCGACACTCACACCTTTTTTTATACCCTTGGAGAGGGTATATTGAAATTGTCCAGATGTTTGTAACGCACAGAAGGAAGCATCTCCGACCACATAAAGTATATATATTCTTGATCAGCATGACGAGCTGAGTTGATATAGCCATGTCCGTCTGTCCGTCCGTCTGTTTCTATGCTATCTCCTCCGTCAGTTTTAAAGCTATCATAACCAAACTTTGCACGAAGTCTTTTGGTACAAATACGCTGCACATTTGTCGGAACCGGCCGGATCGGATGACTATAGCATATAGCTGTCATAGGAACGATCGGTTGAAGAACTAGTTTTAGTAAGAAAAACTTTTTTCTTTCCAATGCTATCGCTCCCAACCCTCGTATTTATAAGTTTTCTATGCTCCCACATAATTTGACCGAGATTTATCAAAATCGGACAACTATATAGTATAGCTGCCAAACAAAAGATAGGTCTGAAAAAAAGTCTTAGTATGAAAAACTTTTTTGTTTCTAATGCTATCGCTCCCTAACTCGTTGCTGATCAATATAATATACTATTACATAATTCTGTGAAGCTTGATACAAATCGGATAACTATAGCATATAGCTGCCATAGGAACGATCGGTCGAAAAATTTGTTTTAGTGAGAAAAACTTTTTTGTTTTCAGTGGCAGCGTCTTTATACCTTCCAGTTATGAATATTTTCTGTTTCAACATAATTTGGGAGAGTTTGATCAAAATCGGATGAATATATCATATATCATATAGCTAAAAAACTGGCATTAATATATCATGCTCCAAGGGTATATAAACTTCGGTCTCGCCGAAGTTAGCTTTCCTCTATTTTTTTTATTTCGCACACAAAAAATTCAAATTTTCCGCCCTCCAAAAAAAAAAATATACCTTGCAACTCTAGCTGCTGTACGGTAACGCAAGAACGGCGATCGAAAATGTAAGCTAAATAATTGCTTCAATTAAATAAATGCCTCTCGCAGTACAGATAGCAATCGACGATATAGGGGAAGAAGCAAATCCGTAAGGAGACGCTAAAGTGCAGTCGCCTTGGGTCCGCATTGAATCTTCTTTCTCAATCAGACGATATACGTAGGCAAGATTATACGGGTAAACGATGGAGTGCGTGAAAATAACATTGGGCCAAGCATTATTCAATTCAAATAACACAGTTCAACAAATTTCGGGCCATCTTAGGCCGGGAAATGAGGTTGATACCGTTCGACGGAGGCTTTCAAGTTTCTAAGATATCTGTTCGGAGCAGTAGCTGGCCCCCAGTATAGCCCACTCTTAAAACTATGTATCATGCTCTAGCTTAAAGTCAATTTACTTAATGCTTACTGTCAGTTGCATTCACTCACATTATCTCTCAATTATCTATTATCTCTGCTCCTCTGTCATGCCTAGGCCTTGCCTTTGCCAATTCTTTTCTTACTTCACTTCGTCTTGAGCATCGGCAGAGTGCAGCAGCGTGTATTAAACATATTGAAACTTTGTAACTGAAAAAATCGACAAATTAAATACTTATAGTTAAAATCAAATCTAATTCGAAGCAGAGCGTTTTTATTTGCAAGGAAAACAAAAAACATTAAAAACGCTTTGGACAAACGCAAATAGCTGCCGAAAAAGCTCGGTTGGCTTCAAACATTGGTGACCCGCCCGACGTGATCTACATATGTACATCTAGTTATTGTGAACAAATAAAAAAGACAATCTCATTCTCCTAAAACTTTGTGCAGTTAACAAAAATTAATAAATTCGACTTCGCGTAAAAATTCGTATAGACATTTGCAAGTGCCGTTACTCGCTGAAAAAACTGCATGCCCACGCACACACACACACAAGCGCAAGTCTGCATGTGCAAGCGTACATGTACGCAGTTGCCGTTGGATCGTTACAGTGCAGTCCAAGAATATTAGGCCTGGTTAAAGCCTCGTGGTTTTTCAACTTGTGTTAGTGTGGGTGACCTTCACAGTTAAAGTGAGCAGTTGTTTCAGTTGTACCACAAGCCAATTCTGCAAAAATGTCTACACCTCGGGAGCAGGTGGAGGTGGCGAATCGAATTGCATATTTAAGTTTGAAGACAAAATCAGTCTTTGACAGACTTAATGGTGTGAAAAATAAATTGTCTCCTGCCAAGCTGAGTCAGTTTGATGAGTATGAGCTTAGAGAACTTCTTCATTTGGCTTCGGATCTTAAGACCAATTTCGACCAGGCTCATTGTAATTTGGAGGAGCTTGACTTTGAGGCTATTAACAGTAGCTTGCGGGATGAATTCGATACATCTCTGGTGGCAGTTAAGGTGGCTCTGCAGCGCGAAATGGGTAAGCGTAGCAGCATACACTGCTCCACACTCCGGCCAACTCCAGGAGACGAGTCACAGCCAGTTGTCGTCGTTGCCAACCGCTCGAGGTTGCCGCAGCTCACTCTACCCACCTTTAGCGGCTCTTACACGGAATGGAACGACTTTCACTCCCTATTCATCAGCATAGTGGACAAGGAGGCAGACTTGACACCTATCGAAAAGCTTCAACACCTACGCTCCTGCCTTTCGGACGCCGCACTGGATACTATTCGATCTTTGGAAATCAGCAGCTCCAACTATAAGGCTGCTTTGGAGCTTCTTGAGAATAGATTTAGTAATAAGCGTCTTATATTCCAGGCACATGTCAGGGAGATTTTTGGGCTGAGCAAGGTGGAGGCTTCTGTTGGAAAGTTACGCGAGTTGACCGACAGCGTCACCTCACATATGCGCGCACTTCAAACTCTTGGTTCCAAGGAAGAAATCGCCGATTGCATCCTTGTTCAACTTTTGCTACAGAAACTTGACATGTCAACTCAAACAAAGTGGGAAGAGAGGTCTGGCAGGAGTGAAATACCATCGTGGGAAAAATTCTCTGCGTTCTTAGAGAAGCGCTGTCGGCTGCTTGAGAACATTGACCATTCTCTGCTGACGCCAAGCAGTCAAATCGGGAAGACTACCAAAGCTGTGAGTACCAATCAACGAAAAACATTTGTAGCATCATCTGCAGCAGCATCTTGTTGCGTGTTTTGTAACAACTCGGATCACTCCATATACCGGTGCCCACGGTTTGTCAATCTGTCTCCCAATTCTCGTCAGAAAGAAGCAAAAAGGCTGGCTCTATGCCTAAACTGCTTAAAACAAGGCCATCAGATGCGAGATTGTAAGTCCAGCCAATGTCGAAATTGTAACGCGAAACATCACACGCTTTTGCACTATGACCAATCATCGCCCATCTCAGCTTTATCTGCCGGATCAGAATCGCAACGGTATTCGGCATCTCAGCTCACCGCGGTACCTTCACCACCTTCTGCTCTTGCCGCTAGATCTCAATCTGACATCGTGCTTCTGGCCACTGCCATTATATTGGTTAAGAACCGGGCTGGAACTTTAGTTCCATGTCGTGCCCTTCTTGACTCGGGTTCGCAACTGCACTTTGTAACTACACGCTTTGCTAATCAGCTCCAGCTTAAAAAATCAAAAACTTTGGCCTCAGTTTCGGGCATTGGAAATTCTGATTTCTCCACTGATGGGTTTTCTGTTGATCTGAACATAAAGTCAAGAATATCAAACTATTCAGTCACCGTCACAGCTGTTATAGCACAGACAATCACCGATAGTCAGCCTAGCCTTCCATTGAATACGGCTGACTGGAGCATTCCATCAAACATACAGCTAGCTGATCCACAATTCCATACGCCCCAGCGCGTTGACATGCTCATCGGAGCAGGTCTTTTCTTTGAATTGCTTTGTGTGGGTCAGATTCAGCCTGTACCTGGGCTGCCTCTTCTGCAAAAGACTCGTCTCGGCTGGATCGTATCCGGGAGTGGCCAACTGGCCACAAAATCGTCATCTCTCGTCGCACTTTCTAAATCAACGGCTGAAACCATTCCTAGCGCTCGGCTTGTCGAATTGGTGCAGCGTTTTTGGGAAGTTGAACACTCATTCGAACCCATCTCAAAGGCTACGAAGGAAGAACTCTGCTGCGAGGAGCACTTCCAGCAACACTTCACACGGCTGCCCTCCGGAGAATATTCCGTTCGCCTAACCTTGAAATTAAGCCCGATGTCGCTGGGCGACTCATATCTCCAGGCTCGTCGCCGGTTTGAAAATTTGGAACGCAAATTGGAACGCCACCCAAAATTAAAGGAAAAATATTCGGCATTCATCAAGGAGTACGTCAATCTTCAACACATGTCGCTTGTTCAAAATTCTGCCCTAAATGATTGTAAATATTTTCTTCCTCATCATTGTGTCATCAAAGAAGAGAGCACAACCACTCAATTGCGAGTAGTTTTTGATGGCTCCGCTGCGAGTGCATCTGGTCTTTCGTTGAACGACGTGTTAATGGCTGGTCCAACCATACAGCCTAAGCTCTTTAACATTTTGATTCGTTTTCGTACGTTTTGTATAGCACTTACGGGGGACATATGTAAGATGTACCGGTGTGTACGCATAACCCCTCCAGACAATCTATTACAGTGCATATTGTGGCGTGACTCACCAGAAGAGGTCTTGCAGGTCTACAAATTAGACACAGTTACCTATGGCACTAAACCTGCAGCATTTCTCGCTATTCGAACAATGCATCAACTTGCCCTGGACGAGGCTACTGTGAACCCTATAGGAGCCCAGACTGTTCTCCGCGATTTCTACGTGGACGATATGATTTCAGGAGGCAGCTCTACCAAGGAGGTAATCGAGATTAAGCGACAGACTACAGATCTTCTCTCTAAGGGTCATTTTAAGATACGGAAGTGGTGTTCGAACAGTGCGAATGTACTACAGAAAATCCCTGATGCAGAGAAGGAAAGTCTCCTGAAGTTCGATGACGGCAGTGACATTACAAAAGCCCTTGGTCTCGTTTGGGACCCTGCCAAGGATAACTTTCTTTTCTCTTTTAATCCTCAGACAAATCCCGAAAGGCACTCTAAGAGATCAATTTTGTCAATGATTTCGCGGTTCTATGACCCCCTTGGTCTCATCGGTCCCACTCTGACAAGAGCAAAGATTCTCTTACAAAGAATTTGGAGAGAAAGATTGCACTGGGACGAAAGCCTACCCGAGTCCTTAGAATCCGCTTGGTGCGCCCTTTGTGAGGATTTTGTCAATGTTCAGCACTCAACATTCCCTCGCTATGTTCTGCAGGTTGGAGCTTCGTTGGAAATTCATGCCTTTTGTGATGCCAGCATCGACGCGTATGGTGCCTGTATATATGTGCGCTCATTCCAAAACGGCCAGATTCAGGTGCATCTGCTCTGCTCAAAGGCTCGCGTCGCACCATTAAAGACTCTAACAGTACCAAAATTGGAACTTTGTGCTGCGAAACTATTGGCTCAACTGGTGAACGAAATCAGAGAACTGAACATTTTCCAATGTCCTTTTCATTGCTGGTCAGACTCTTCTGTGGTACTGTCATGGATTCGCGAGGAACCAGCTAGGTTCAACATTTTTGTCGCCAATCGCGTTAGCGCCATACAACAGCTCACAGATGGTATGGCATGGCATCACATCCCGACAGAGCTGAACCCAGCGGATATACTATCGAGAGGAGCCTCACCAACGGAGCTGAATCAATCGTCACTATGGTCAACTGGTCCAAAGTTCCTGCAAGCTGCAGAAAGTGACTGGCCCAAATCATGTCTTCCCGATCAACCACTGCCAGAAGTACGAAAAAAGGTCATGATCAGCCTCAGCGCCCATTCAGGACTGTCTTACCGTTACAAGTACATAAATTCCTTTGGAAAAATGCAACGCATATTTGGGTACGTGTACAAATTCATTTCATCGTCAAAATCGCCACAACTAACAGTTGAGCAAATTCAACATGGAACTCGTCTCCTACTTCGCTTGGTTCAAAAGGATGCTCTTTGGGAAGATTACAGAACTTTGCAGTCGGGAAAAGCAGTTAGCTCTTCAAGCAGAATCTCATCTCTAGCTGCTTTCTTAGATGATTTTGGACTTATACGTGTGGGAGGTCGACTTAAGCATTCTTCTCTGAGCTTTGACGCCAGACATCCCATCGTTTTGCCGAAAGATCATCCGTTAAGCGCTGCAATCATCACTGAGTATCACAACAAATTCCTGCACGCTGGCCCGCAGTCATTATTGGCTTCCATTCGGCTCCAATATTGGCCAGTAGGAGGTATGAAAGCAGTGGCCCATGTGTTAAGAAAGTGCGTCCGATGCTTCCGCGCAAGACCCAGACTTGCCGAGCACATAATGGGAGACCTCCCGAAGGATCGTGTTGAAGCTGCAACTGCCTTTCAAATCACCGGCGTGGACTACTGTGGGCCATTTTATTACAAGCCTGAGACTCGCAACAAATCGCCCATTAAATGCTACATCAGCGTCTTCATTTGTTTCAAGACGAAAGCCGTTCACTTGGAGTTAGTGAAGGACCTTTCCACCAAGGGATTCCTCAACGCTCTAAAACGATTCACCTCGACACGTGGCATGCCCACTTGCATTTGGTCCGACAACGCGACCAACTTTGTGGGAGCAAAAAATGAACTGGATGATCTGCGGAGACTGTTTCTCAACAGCAACCACATCGATGCTGTTTACGCCCAATGCCTAGCTGATCAAATAAAGTGGAAGTTCATACCACCTCGCTCCCCTCACTTCGGAGGACTTTGGGAGGCGGCGGTAAAAATGGCAAAGCACCACCTCTATCGCTGCATGGGTGGATCTGTACTAGGATTTGACGAACTTCGCACTCTGGTATGCCAGGTCGCCGCAATAATCAACTCCAGACCCCTTCTTTCACTTTCAGAAAACCCAGATGACCTCAATGTTCTTACGCCTGCACACTTTTTGATTGGTCGCCCATTCACCTCTGTTCCTGAGCCTGAGCTAACGCAGCTAAATTACAACCGGCTTGATCATTGGCAGCGTATCTGTTTTCACCAGCAGGTCTTCTGGAAGAGATGGTCTGAAGAGTACCTCACTCTTCTTCAACAGCGATCCAAGTGGCGGGCACCCAAGCCCGGAGTCAAGATCAACGATGTCGTCTGCGTCAAGGACGAAAATTTGGCACCTATGAAATGGCCTCTTGCAAGGGTTATCGAGCTCGTCGTTGGTAGTGATGGAACAGCTCGGGTGGCAGTGCTGCGCACCTCGTCTGGCACCACTCGGCGTGCTATCAACAAGCTGTGCGTTCTACCCATTGCTGAAGATGTTGAAAGCCCGATCCTTTCAACAGGGGGAGGATGTTCGGAGCAGTAGCTGGCCCCCAGTATAGCCCACTCTTAACACTATGTATCATGCTCTAGCTTAAAGTCAATTTACTTAATGCTTACTGTCAGTTGCATTCACTCACATTATCTCTCTCAATTATCTATTATCTCTGCTCCTCTGTCATGCCTAGGCCTTGCCTTTGCCAATTCTTTTCTTACTTCACTTCGTCTTGAGCATCGGCAGAGTGCAGCAGCGTGTATTAAACATATTGAAACTTTGTAACTGAAAAAATCGACAAATTAAATACTTATAGTTAAAATCAAATCTAATTCGAAGCAGAGCGTTTTTATTTGCAAGGAAAACAAAAAACATTAAAAACGTTTTGGACAAACACAAATAGCTGCCGAAAAAGCTCGGTTGGCTTCAAACACAATCTTTACTTAATTTTGCACAAGTTTTTAGGTACATTTACGCTGTACTGTAGCGAGTACTTATTTGTAATTACCTAATTTACATGGTTCGGAATTGCTCTTTGCTCACAGCTCTCGGGAGCCAGCTCACTACACTCGGCTCTCGGCACGTGAGCCACAACACTCGGCTCTGAGCTGTGAGCCACAGCTCGTGAGCTGGGAGCCATCAACTGGCTCTCGGCTCGTGAGCTGGGAGCCATCAACCGGCTCTCGGCTCGTGAGCCACAGCACGTGATCCGCTCTCGGCTCGTGAGCCGGATTAAAAATAGTAAAAAATGAAGAACGTTAACACCAATCAAGTGAACAATCCTGGAAGGATCAATGGATAAGCGCAATTTACAGCTAACGGATCTCCATGGTAATAAGACCGCTAAATACTTAAGAAACTGTTTTTCAAGTTTACAAATGACCACACATAATAACATTGCCATCAATTTGACAATACTGAACCGCGATAGATACCATGGAAGACCAATGCTAAAGAATATGGTCAAGATCATAAGAATCGCTTTAAACCACTTTCCGTTACCGACAAATCATTAAATCGCGCAAAAATACCAAAGAGGATCAAAAATAGTAACAATTCCAAAAAATTGTACTCCCTATCAAGTGAAAAATGCTAGGATCGATGCATGAGCGCCATTCGCAACTAACGGATCTCCATGGTAACAAAACCGCTAATTACTTAAGAAACTGCTTTTCGAGTATGCAATTGACCACACATAATAATATTGCCATGAATTTGACAATACTGAACCGCGATAAACACCATGGAAGACCAGTGCTAAAAAATATGGCCAAGGTCATAAGAATCGTTTCAAACCACTTTCTGTTACTGACAATTCATTCGATCGCGAAAAAATACCAAAGAGGATCAAAAATAGTATCTATGCCAAGCAAAATGTACTTCAAACCAGTGGAAAATGCCAGGATCAATACATGAGCGCCATTCGCAGCGAAGGGATCTCCATGGTAAAAAAAACCGCTAATTACTTAAGAAACTGCTTTTCAATGTCAACACAGAACTACGTTGCCCTGTTTATGACAATACTGAACCGCGACAATCGCCATGGAAGATCAATGCTAAAGAATAAAAACGCAATATGTCTTGAACTGTGATGCAAAACAAACATGGCTATATCGACTTGTCTATTGACGCTGGTCAAGAATTAATATTATTTATTGGGAGGTCATTTTGGATCCTTTCGGTATTATTCCGCGAATGAATGATTTGTCAGTAACGGAAAGTGGTTTGAAATGTTCCTTGTGATCTGACTATATTCTTTAGCATTGGTCCTCCATGGGTATATCGCGGTTCATATTCATAATCTTACTTTTTATTATAATTTGTGGTATTGGAAAGCATTTCGTTAGTAAACGGTCTTAACCAGGAGAACCATTAGTGCGAACCGCTTGTCTTTTGATTGTTCTTGTTTTGCGTTTAATGATTTGTCGGTAACGGAAAGTGGTTTAAAGCGATTCTTATGATTTTGATCATATTCTTTAGCATTGGTCTTCCATGGTATCTATCGCGGTTCAGTATTGTCAAATTGATGGCAATGTTATTATGTGCGGTCATTTGTAAACTCGAAAAGCAGTTTCTTAAGTAATTAGCGATCTTATTACCATGGAGATCCGTTAGCTTGAAATTGCGCTCATGCATTGATCCTTCCAGGATTTTTCACTTGATTGGTGTTAACGTTCTTCATTTTTTACTATTTTTAATCCTCTTTGGTATTATTTCGCGATTGTAAAAGTCGGCCACACAGTCTGTGGCTCCCAGCGTAGAACAGAGTGCTGGGGCTCACGACCCGAGAGCCGGTTGATGGCTCCCAGCTCACGAGCTGTGGCTCACAGCTCAGAGCCGAGTGTTCTGGCTCACGAGCCGAGAGTCAAATGATAGCTCTCGGCTCCCGAGCTGTGGCTCTCAGCTCGGGAGCCGGGAGCCGAGTGTAGTGAGCTGAGAGCTGCTCAGTGCTCCCGGCTCCCGAACAGCAGCTCTCGGCTCTGAGCGAGAGCCAAAAAAAGAGCGAGCGCTAGTCTCGCTCGCGAGCAATTCCGAACCCTGCTAATTTATACAATCGTATCTATGTGACACTATGTTAAAATTAATTATGCCATTAAATACATTCATATACAAGCGCACAAGACTTCAACGCTCATGCGTAACCCGATATCTTGTTGGTGATAACCCAACAACAAGGTTCCGCACCAGCAATTTAGGCTGAGGCAACGATCTCTTTGTTTGGCCGCTGTTATATCCAAATATATTGTGTGGGAACTGTTCATGGCTACCGAGACAGTTAAAGACGCGACAGTTAGGTAAAACGTAAATCTTCCGAATAAAAAAAAAAAATGTGTTGAACAAGTAAAAGTGTAGCAGTCGAGTGCCCCGACAGCAAAATACCCTGTTCCAAGTAATGTGGTTCCTATAGATTTGAACTCCTTTTATTTTAAATTTATTTGAATAAATGGGGAGGCGCACTTGCATATCTTCGGAGTGTTTGCTCAGATCTTATAGTGGTATACAGAGAAGACAGATATTGGGCCTTACTGAATATATTGTATATTAAGTCACTAGGTTCAAGCTTAAAAATTGTAGCTCTGACAGTTTTTCGCGGTTAGAAGAAGGAGGAGGAGGAATTTGCCAAATCTGGAGCAAACTTCATCTGGGTGCAAAAATTTGTGTTTCTACCTCTTATAGTCTCTGAGATCAATGCGTTCATACAGAGAGGGAGACAGTTTTTCGCTGCTAAATGATGGAGGAGGTGCAATGTTCCAAATCTGAAACCAACTCGGTGTGGGTACAGTATACACCTACATACATGCAAAAAATAGTGGCTCCACCTCTTATAGTCTGTGAGATTCACGCGTTTATACAGAGAGAAAGACAGTTTTTCGCTGTTGAAAGATGGAGGAGGAGGAATTTTCGAAATCTGAAACAAACTCGATGTGGGTAAAGTATACACCTACATGCATGCCAAAAATTGTGGCTCTATCTGTTGCAGTCTCTGAGATCGACGCGTTCATTCAGACAGACAGGCGGACAGACGGACATGGCTAAATCGACTCGGCTGTTGATGCTGATCAAGAATATATATACTTTATGGGGTCGGAGGTGCTTCCTTTTGGCTGTTACATACATTTGCACAACTTCATGATCCCCTTTTTCCAATTTTTAATGAGAACAGGGAATAAAAATGAAAAGAACATGAAAAACTGAAAAGAAAAAATTACGAAAAGTAAAACCGCAAGAATGTGAAAGTCAAGTTTGTGCTACTTAAAAAAAAAACCCAAAAATTTATCTTTTAAGGACTGTTCTCAGAAGCGCGGAAAATAAATTTTTATGACGCACTCCATATAAAAAAAACAGTGGCGGAAAGTTTCTGCAGCTGAATTTATTTTCCGTGTTCTGAGACGCGCTAAATAAATGCCCAATTGGCCTATCGAAAGTTGATGTATCGATAGCAGTGTGGGTCGTGAGTGGATTGAATGAACAGCTCATGCCATTGGCGGAATTGGCTGCAGCTCTTTATTTTGACATCATAAATCGACAATGGAGAAACAAAAACTGGCAGAAGGAAACGGACGGAAAGTTTCAACAGCGAGGAAACTATAAGCTAAGGGCCACAAATGAAGGGACGTACTGAAAACTGTCTCCAATGCCAACGTCCTACGCTTGGAGACTTGGCGGCCGGTTGGCACGGACGGTTGTGTCCGCAAAATGAACCCAATGCAGACCAGCTGAAAATGGAGTTGGATAGCGGTGCGACTGCCGTGAGCAGCAGTGTGAGCTGTGTAGGGGCGTGTCTGTCAAACGTGAACCCGAGGAGGAGGATTTTGAATTTACGGCAAATAAAACAACAATTATTTATAAGAACTGAGCAGCATTTCGCAAAGATATGCACCGTCAAACAACTACCACCCCCATCTAGTCGCGTATCTTGGCATCCGTCAGGGCCGTATGATGCATTATGTACTCCACAATCTGCTCCATCTCACCCAATATCTTGTACAAACTTCTCCAAACAATTATTTTTGCCCAAACGGCAAACATGCAAATAATCCTCCAAGTAGTAGCCCGACATCACGAACAGATCGGCTTTGTTGTGTCCACCTTGAACCGAAATTTGGTGCAACGCGATGGCATCAACAGTTCTGTGTTTCTGTTGCGCAGCATAGAACTTGGTAAATCTTTCAAATTTTGTTTGTAAACAAATCAAAACAGCTGACCACCAGTGTGGCCGTTTCCGTATTTGGCCTCTTTGGCGTATATATGGGCACACTAAAAATTTATGTGGATGCTAAATTTATAAAGTGCAATTTTGCGTGCTTAATTTTTCGCGCTTCTCAGAACAGGCCTTAAGGCCTGTATCCAGCACCGCGGAAAATTCCTGCCAGGAATTTGCTATTTATTTCTTGTGTGTGTGGAACATAACTAAAACAGTGTGACCACGCACCGAAAAGGTGGAAGGTCACTCTGATCAATCAGCTGTTAAGCACTGTTAACTATTTGAATTTAAATAAATTAAAAACGAGAAAGGCAAAGCTAACTTTAAAAAAAATAAATGGTATTTTCTGGAGGAAGCATGCTGTTCGGAGTATGTGCTACATACTTTATACTTGGGAATGATAAACCGATGGCATGACACTTTGCTGTGTGTCCCGGATGGCACAAAACATCACAGCAGCATGTTGTTAACTGCATTTCTTTATAATGCAATCTTCTCCAAAGTAGTATGACCTCTTGGTTGTACGCCAATCCAATAAAGTCTTTCATCGACGGATACAAGATTGCCCAAAAACATCCGCATTTATATTAAGAATTTGGTTAACTTAATGGACAGATCAGTACGGATAACGTGGCTAATTTCCTTGGCGTGTCTCTGAACCGAAGCGTCGCGACGCTTGACCAGGAAAGTCTATGTGACTCGGGCAGTAGCTACGGTTGCAGCTAATGGCATTGGAGCTCCATTGTCTTCTTAAGCCTCGTAGCGGTGGATCCGGGCGATCCCTTTACGCGATACGGCATGATCCACTGCCCTCAAGAAACTAGAGTCATCTATGTGGGGCCCCTGGTATGTGAGGCATACAACTACATACCGCGCCTAAATTAATATGCACACAAAGGTATGCAGGTGTCATGACCAAGGTGCACCACTCTAATAGATTTGCCTATGATCTGGCGACACACAGATTAAGAAAGCATTTTAACGGACGACATCTCTGCGACCTTTATGCCTATGGAAAGCATCCGTCTGGCGACCTCATCAATTTGGCATAATGGTGCCTTTGAAACCATCCCCTACCAATCTTTGCTCTCTGATGGTTCCCCAGCCAGATGACAGCTCATAACAAACAAAATATAAAAGCATTTCCCCAAAAATTTTCGCTCATCACATCCAAAATAATTGTTGGCAATATATTCCTGCGCTGTGTATCAGCTGTTCTCTCCATCCACACACGCCTTCGATATGCCAACTATCGATAAGAAACTGTGGATTACGCTCATGTTGCTGGATACACAAGCAAGGAAAAGGCAAACTAAAAATTCCTGCCATAGTTTTTATACACTTGAAAAGTGTATTATAATTTTGGCCAGAAGTTCGTAACGCATAGAAGGAATCATCTCCGACCACATAAAGTATATATATTCTTGATCAGCATGACGAGCTGAGTCGATTAAGCTTTGTCCGTCCGTCTGTTCGTCTGTCCGTCTGTCTGTTTCTACGCGAACTAGTCCCTCAGTTTTGGAGCTATCGAGCTGAAACTTTGCACAGTGTCTTCTTTGTACTGCACGCTGCTAATATGTCGGAACCGACCGGATCGGATGACTACTTCTTGTAGCTGCCATACAAATGTTCGTTCGAAAAATGGGTTTTAGTGAGAAAAACTGGTTTGTTCTCAATATTATCGCTCTCAAACAGGGTCATGGGTAATATCTCATGTTTTTAAGCTGATTTGCGAAGTTTGGTCGAAGTCGCTATCCGTTGTGACAAGCTATTTCAAGTGTATCAAAACTTCGGTACAGACGAAGTTAGCTTTGCCTTTCTTGATTTTTTTTTAATGTTACTTTCAAGGAGAGACTTAATATCTAGTGGTATGCCATCCATTTTTTTGCCATAAATTTCTGCCAATATAGCTGCTGCCTTTTGGTCTCCATTCCCGACCTCATAGTTGTAATTAAATCTTAGCCACTTTGTTGCGATACGAATGCTATCATTTCTGACCGCAATTCTGTGTGTATCATCTCTGGCCAGTATTTGCTTCTTAAGATTAAGAAGAGCTCGTTTTTATATGAAGTTTGACAGGAATTTTAAGTTTCCGCCGTGCTGGATACCCGTCTTTAGACAAAAATGCGGAGCCAACCGCTAAAACAAACTAAAAATTTGAATTAAAATTGAATCACCAAAGCCACCAAAGGTTTTGGGCAGCAAAGAGGGAAGATACAGTGACCAGAGCAAGGCACTGGTTGACCGGCCTGACAAGTAAAATTCACGGGTGCAAGAGTCTCTGAGAAACCGAAGACGAAGTGGCAACAGGGACAGCTACAAAATACAACTAGAATAGCAGCATCTGCGAGCCTAGGAAAGGGAAAGAAAAAAGGAATGGGAGAAAACAGCAGCGCTAAATTGAACGCAGATAAAATCCAGTTAGTAAACTTCGTGGTGCGAAGAAACGCAAGTAAGGCTGATCTAACGGTGATATCTCCTTCTTGCCCTTATTTTTTGAGTAAGTGCGACCTTGCAATTTGGCTGCCTAGGGCCTTAATTAGGGAATGGTTAATTTTGCTTTAAAATGTTTTCAATATAGGTATTCATTTCATTAGTACTTAAAACTGTAATTTGATTAACACATTTTGAATTCAAGCGGCTGACAAATCAGTGCGACCTTGCAATTTGGCTGCTTAGGGCCTTAACCAGGGAACGGTTAATTTTGCTTTAAAATGTTGTCAATATAGGTATTCATATCATTAGTACTTAATAGATTGAACATTTCTGGTGAATATTCGTTGGTTAATTCCTCAAGTAATCTGATTTGTCTAAGAGAAGAGACAGGGGGGTTTGAGGAGTCCGATAACATGTTGAAAAGGTCTGTGTTTTCTCGAGGTCGAGATATTTTGCACGAGTTCGCATATCTGTATCTTTTGTAGTCCTTGTTTTTAGAATCCTGTGCTTCTTCTCGGGTCGATAAGAGTTGTCGTTGTATGAGCGCTCACCATGATCCAGAGTTAGTTTTTTCTCGGATATTTTGCACGTAAAAGAGCTCTTGTATCCTTAGAATATTTTCCATATTTCCAAGCATCAACATTTTCGACACAGTTTAAGACATTGAAAATGATCTTAAGCATTTTTATGATATCCAGATGAATTCATGTTATCTGTGCAGTTGCCTCATCGTTATTGAAAAACCTCCGAGCTGTGTTTCCACCATACGTGTTTCCATAGCCCTGCTTAGAGCAGTCGACTCTTAGCCCGAGCTCCGCCAAGAACTTGTTTTGTATATCCAGTTTCCTTATACTTATACTCCTTATGCTCCTTATGGGTATCTTTAATCCCAGACGCTTTGGTTTTATGACACTACACGTGTTCAAAGGATACAGGGTGCATTCCTATTCAGGATATGTGTTTACTTTAGCACAATGTTTTGATATTGCGTTGCTTGCTTTGAATTCACCTAAATACATAGATTATTCATGCGTATTAATATTGTGGACTGGCTTGTTGGAAGCGGCAACAAAGACTGACGCGTCACTTTATTGTTCTTTCTCTCCTTTGCGCGGCAGCGCTCACAAAACAGTGTTGACAAACGTGTTCTTAAGTTAATATGTACAATGTTGGACAACGTCTTATTTTAATTAACAGTAACTTAAATACTAATATTGCACATGCTTGGGCTTCTACCCCTTATACTACTACAGCTCGGCCGTCCTGACATTTAGGATAACCTGATCCTAGCCGACATGCTTCTCGCTATCATTCTTCTTTCACTTTCATCACACCTAAGAACATTCATATTTTTTGTTTTTTCAACTTTGTCTCCATCTTTGGGCTTACTTCTTGTAACAATACTTGGTCCTTGTGCCATCACATCTGAATATAATTCTCTAATCTTTCCATTCAAACTTCGTTGCTGTTTTAAGTTTTCATCCATTCTTACATTCCTTCCTACTCTTCCTTTGAACCAAGGTTTCATGTTATGAACCGACCAAATTCCTTCGTACGGTTTCTGTGTCTGCTGAAAATTTTCTACATCTTTTACACAATACCTGTCATTTTCTAACACCTTTATTACTTGGTATTGACCTTTAAACTTTGGAATAAATTTGCTGGATACTTTTCTTTTCATCCTTGCCTTGGCATGTAACCAAATTATCTTCGAAAGTATTATCTTCTATAACCAATATATTGTTGCATCTGCTGAGAGCGTCAACGTGTTGCATCCTTTTCCCCGATTTGTGTTCGAGTTTGAATTCATAGGCTTGAAGTTCAAATGCCCATCTGGCTATCCTTAGGTTTAAATCCTTTTTATTTAGGGTAAATGTTAACGAATTGCAATATGTAATGATTTTAAAAGTGATACTTTGCAAATATACCCTAAGCCGTCTCAAAGCGTATACAATAAGCAATGTTTCCAATTCAAAACTGTGATATTTGGATTCGGCTGTGTTCTTTTCGATAGGTAGAACACAGGATGAAATTTGTTGTCACCTTTCCTTTGTAGTAATATCGCCCCAAAACCTATAGCACTTGCATCGCAGTGAAGCTCCGTCTCATCTTTTGGATCATACAAAACAAGGATAGGTGATTTTATGAGTTCCTCTTTGAGCCTTTTAAATGCATCTTGTTGTTCTGGACCGAACTGAAAAGTTTTATCCTTTTTTGTGAGATCGTATAGAGGTTTTGCTATTATCGAAAAGTTTTGGACAAATCTACGAAAGAACGGACAAATCACATTCCGAGAAAACTCTGGACATCGTGTACTGTACTTGGTTCTGGGAATTACTGATGGCTTTGATTCCGTCTTTATCTACTCTTATACCGTGCTTTGAAATTCTGTAGCCAAGGTATTTAACCTCATTTATAAGAAAACTGCACTTATCCTGTCGTAGTTCACGTTTGTTCTCTACCAATCGTCTAAAGATTTCTTCCATTATGATGAGATGTTCCTCAACACCTTTTGTTGCCACCATAATGCCGTCAAGATAAACTATTAATTTCCCTTCTCTAATCATATCGCCAAATATTTGGTTAATACCCCGTTGGAACACAAATGGCGCATTTGTTAACCCAAAAGGCATCCTGAGATATTCAAAGTGGCCAAATGGTGTTGTAAATGCTGTAAACTTTATTGAGTCTTCGTGCCTATAGACATGGTAGTATGCATTTTGCAGATCTAATTTCGAGAAAATGCTTTTGTTCACCAATCGATTGAGAAGATCATCTATTAATGGTATCGGAAACTTTGATTTTGTCGTTCTCTTATTCATTTCTCTAAAATCTACACACATTCTCAAGTATCCCAACTTCTTGTTTACCAAAAGAACCTGAGATGCGTATTCCGACTCACTGGGTCTAATAAAACCCTTCACTAGATTTTTTCTAAGATCTTTCGTACTTTTTCCTTTTCAGCATAGGAAAGTCTTCGTGGGGCATAGCTAAACGGTTTTTTATCTTCTTTTTTAACCACATTTCACACCTTATTGCCGGAATTTCTGGTCGAACAGGTTTAACATAAGTGACAATTCGTATGGAAGAAATGATATCATTTTCTTCATTTCTTGTCATTTCATGAAATGAAGCTTCATTTGTTCAGTGGAAATAGGCTATTATTTATATTTTCTGTATCATTGTTTTCAACCACAATCAACTTAGCTTTACTTTGTTTGAGAAAATCTCTTCCCAACAGCTTCGTCTTAATACTTTTATTTGAAAACAAAATACAGCAAAATATTTCTCCATAAATTTTTAACTTGCTTCTATTAATACCAAAATAACATTTATTTTCCGCTTTTGATAACTTCAATTAAGCTGGGACGTATGATTGTTTGATTAAGCTGATAGGGCTGCCAGAATACATTAGGCCAGGTGACCAAATTTCCCACATGCAAAACATGCGCCATTTTCGCGTTTTTCCTTGCGGCACTCGCTGGCCATGTGCCCATAGCTGTTACAATTGTAACACTTAACGTTTGTATTTGGGGTTGGTTTTACCATTTGACTGCCGTTTTGTCGTTGATTTGAGGTTGCAGACCGACCCGACTGACGTTTTAATGGCATACGTAGTTCCACGTTTCTGAATGCTTGCAACAACTCAGCTTTTGACGAAAAAATTTGTATTTTTGCTTTGTCGCACAGGCTTTTAACTGGAATGCCCTCAATAGCATATTCCAAAAACTCGTCTTCTGTCAGGTTAAGGGTGCTTGATAGCATAAGCATCTCGGAAAAATATTCACCATAATTTTCATTGTTTTGACGCATCGCGAGTTTTGACGACTTGTTCGCAGACACGTTGTCCATTTCCTGAAGCAGCTCATCTACTGCCTCAGTCATCAACGTTGCATTGGAAAACATCCACTCCTGTGCCTTGCCCTTGACCTTGTTGCATATCAACGCACGTAGCATGTTGTCCTCTACTCGGAAGCACTCACGAACATTTTTAAGTTGAGCCAGCCAGATTTTGAACTGACCATCGCCATCAAATGGAGGCACCAACTCCTTCAAAGTTTCAAATGAAACACTGCCTCTGGTAATCTCTGCTTTTTTGATTTGTATTTTAAGCTCGGAATTTTTTTTTTTTTTTAAAGTTCAAACTCCTGTAAAATTTTGTCGATACCATCGTCTCGTTCTCCTTCCTTTTCCTTGATGTTTTTTATCTTTTAGCCCCATACGGACATCAGAAGTTGCGAGAAGTTTCATACAAAAATTGAGGGAAGAAGAAGCAGAAGTTACTACTTCGCCTCTTGAACTTTTTGCATGTACGGAAGTGCGAAGTTGAATGTTACATTTAACACACAATGTTGCACTTAACAGCACATTTGTGGAGACTATATAAATTGGCTGTGGGCCTTATTATGCTTGAGCAACAGACGCAGAATTCAGAATGCACCATGTAACTTCACTCTGCTTCTACCTGCACCGACTAGCTGACGTGCTTTCAGCAAAAGTAATTTGAAAAAATACATATGTATAAAAAACATGGCAGAAAAACAAGAGCAAAATAGTTGTTTTGAATTATTTTTTCATGACGAAAAAATGTCTTTAATTTTGGCGGTGAAAAAGCGGAATGTCATTTGTGATCTTTTCCACCCCAAGCATTCGGACTTAAATTTTGTGAACAAGGCTTGAGGAGAGGTGGCCGAGCATCTACAAAAAATCAACTTGGCATTAAAACAAAATACAGATGATCGATCAGTGTGACCTACCGCCAACTAAATTAAAAATACCAAATACTGAAATTTTTGGCTTAATTTTTTTTAAAGTCTGGTAGCACTACTCTTACCTTCCACGGCGACGAAAGATAGGGGAAAGTTAGCTAAATTACGAACTTCGGATGTCCGTATGGGCCTTTACGCTTTACGTTATTGTTGCATTTAGCTTGCTGTACGTTGTTGTTGTTGCCTTCTGCTTGCTGTACGTTGTTGTTGCCTTCTGCTTGCTGTATGGTGTTGTTGCCTTCTGCTCGGCTTACGTTGTTGTTGTTGCCCTCTGCTTGCTGTACGTTGTCGTTGCCTTCTGCTTGCTGTACGTTGTTGTTGACTTCTGCTCGCTTTACCTTGTTGTTGTTGCCTTCTGCTTGCTGTACGTTGTTGTTGTTGCCTTCTGCTAGCTTTACATTTCTCTCGTATTCGTCGCTCACTTCTGTAATCGTCTTTTCGTTTTCGTCTTCTTTGATATTGCGCATCGGCGCCATCTCGTCGCTGACGCCGTAATTTTATGCATTGCTTCCAGAAATTTCTGCTTGCTCGTCATTGACTGCCTTTGATTTGTTGTTGTCCATTTTGCATTTGGCCATTTCTTCTTGATTTTGGTGAATGGATTCACCCTTGCAGGTATCTTTGTCATCCATTTCGCACTGTAGATCACTGATGCACTTTTAAAGCTGCTTTGTTGAAGTAATTTGCAGTCTTTCTATCAGAGCGTTTTTTATGCCGCTGGTTTTCAAATTGTTTTTGTCACACAAAGACTTTAAGTCTTTAATTTTAAATTTCGTAATATCAAACGCAGACATTAACTTTTTTTTTTTTTGTGTTTTTAGGGATGGACTTTGTTTAATTTAGTTTTTAGAGGCGCAAATAGGACCACTTCTGAATTGTGGACAAACAAAGATTGACGCGTCAGTTTATTGCTCTTTCTCTCCTTCGCGCGGCAGCGCTCACAAAACAGTGTTGACAAACGTGTTCTTAAGTTAATATTTACAATGTTGGACAACGTCTTATTTTAATTAACAGTAACTTATAGCCTATTTCCGTTATGATTACATATTTCGAAATTCAATAAACCAAAGATTTTCGGGCTATCTGGGTATCCCTTTATCAAATTAAATTAAAGCGGTCGAAAAAATCGACCATCAATTTGTGATTTTTGCAACGCTAATTTAGCCAAACCGGCCACAATGCGGCGTTTTACGCCGTAAATAAGAATTAAGAAATCCCTTACATCCTCACATAAAATCACTACTAACACACACAATTTGGTCTTAAACTTAAAATAAGTAAATCATTTACCCTGATTATACACACACAAATTATCTTGATAAATGCCTTTTAAAGTATGCAAGCATTTTTTGCTTTACAATTTATATTTTTCAACGAGATAATTGAAAGTCGTTAAGGTCAGCTTCATACATAGTCTACACTGTACATTCACTCGGATTGTCGGCACATCTAAGGGTACACAAAATAGCAAGTATTGGGTCAAATATAAAATAAATATTTTCCTAAATTAATAATATTTATAATTGTACCATACTTTGAAGGGCATTTATCATGATATTTTATTTGTGCATAAACAGGGTAATTGTAAAATTGACTTTTGAAAAATGGAAACTAAATTGCGTGAATCATCCATCTAACTTCTCACACTAATAAAGGGTGATTTTTTAGCTATTATCTTTTTGACCACACTGGTTTAAACAGCTCACGCACGTTTCGTGTTTTGTTTCACTGTCAAACATCTTCAGTTTGGTCTATAATAACCATGAATCGTCTTACAAACGAACAACGCTTGCAAATTATTGAATTTTATTATCGAAATGCGTGCTCTGTTAAGAAAGTTCATCGCGCGCTTCTTCCATTGTCGCAGCTAAATGAATTTGAATGTTCGCGCCATGTCGCGCTCTGCAAATACCGATAGGTACCGATACACAACTGTCGTGTATCGATATCGATTATTGTTGTTGATGGAGAAGAAGAGGAAAGAAGTTGTGAAATTGCCGAAATAAAATTTAATTTGATTTGTCTAATAAAAATATAAAATATAGTGATCCTTCGAGCCGGATTGCTTAAATGTTAACCAGCACTATTGAAATACAGTCCACAAAACAACAAAAAACATACAAGATGTGGCAGTGGAGCGAGCAGCAGCTTGGCCGCATGGATTCCTGGAAATTGCAAGAACTGCGAGATGTTCACTTTGCAATATTCCGCAAATTTAACATTAATTAAGCGACAACTTCGTAGTTTCGAAGGCTTCAATTACGACATTACTCAAAAAGCAGAGCACGAGCAGACAATTGTGAAGGAACTCGGCGAAAACGCGCTGTACACGCTGTACGTTTCTCGACATTGGCGCCGGTGAAAATACGACAAAAAATGACATGGCGACAAATATTGTAAATGCTATCTCGTTTGCCGCACCCAAACGCGCTGATGGGTCAAATGCATCGGTTCTAAAGGAGCAACTGGTCATTCTGGAACAAATTCATGACGTGGACGCAGAAAATGTAGAGATAAAGCGAAAAGTGTGCGACAAGTAGGCTCAACTTAGGCAAATCAGGCAGTCGCTTACAGAGGCGGAAAACTGCGCATCAGCAAACACAGAGGCAGACATGGCAAAGATGCGGGGCGATCTCGGAATGCTACAAAAGGAGTTGGATCTTATCCATGCAGAAGAAGAAGTATTGGTGAGTAAGAAAAATGTTCTGAAAGCTAAGTCTGTTCTAACAGATTGTTCTTCTTCTGAATCAACACGATCCAAAAAATCTACCCGGCAAAACATCCAATTGTCCGAACGCACATCAGAATGGGTTCATCAGCATTGAACTGGAGACACTTCATCAACGAATTCAGCAAGCAATGTGGATTTTCCAATGTGGAGAATGTTCAACGTCTCTCGAATGCGCTAAAAGGAGCGGCAAGGGAAAAAGTTTCACTCTTGCTGATTTCGGCAAAGGACCCAAAGAAAATTATATCCATCCTAGACAAGGTTTATGGTGGTTCAGAGAATATAGCATTGGAGTTGATGACCAAAGCGTGCAAAATAAGAGCGGTAAATCATCTTTCCGACTTCGGGGACTTCAACAACAGTGTCCAAAATATCAACTCAGCCTTGGAATACACTGATAGTCAGCTCATCGATACACAGAGACTACTGGCCAGGATAATCGACAAGTTGTCTGAAAATTATCTGCAAGAATGGGGTGCTTTCTTAAGAAAGAAAAAAGTACGCGCTTCCTGTTGCACATTCAACAACCTAGCTGAATGGTCGCAAAAACAGGCGGATCTAATCCAAGATGTGTCATTCTTCAAAAAGATAACGGAAATCAACAGCCAATCGTCGGCAGGTCAACTAATCGCAAAAGAGCAGCAGTTTCCAGAAGAGGCGGAAAACCAAACAAAAACGAAGTACAGAGCAACGTGCTCAATTTGCAGCGAGGAGAAGCATGCTCTAAGCAAATGCAACATTTTTCTAAAGGCGGATGTCAATAAAAGATGGGACTTAGCCAACCTCCACAAAGCATGCTATTGTTGCTTGAAGTTTAACAAAGGACAATGCACCGAACGATTCGCGCTCAAAATTGACAACTGTGAGAAATTTCACAATAAGCTACTACACAAAGTCTCACTTAATCAACATTCCCAAAACTTCAGTGGATGCGTCGTAGAATCCAAAAAGAGAGCATTGCTAAAAATGGTACCAATCATAGTCCACGGCGAAAATTGCTCAAAAGAAGTCATAGCATTTCTGGATGAAGGCAGCACATTTACAATAATGGATATGAGCTGGGCGCGAGAAGTGGGAATTCGAGGCAACGTCAAACCTTTCTGTTTCCGGTGGACAGGGGATGTCCACAGATATGAAGCGGAAGCAGAATCGGCGAATATAAACCTCAGTGCCAAAAATGGTACAAAACATCAACTGAACGATGTGTGGCTGATAAAAGATCTAAAACTACCATCACAACAATTTGATTACAACGAGCTAAAAGAGCTAGTTCCGGAAAATCTTGTAGATCTCAAAATATTACAAGACAAGAGGCCAATGCTATTAATTGGGCAACGCCACGCTAATCTGATCACTACACTAGCTGACATCAATGCAGATGGCAGCCGTCCAATGTTATCCAAAACCAAGCTAGGTTGGGTAATACACGGACCTGTGAAAACAGAATCGCATGCAGATAATTTCACTTGTTGCCAAGTGGGCGACGAAAATTTACACCAAATGATCAGACAACAGTTCAGCATTGAGAACTTTGGAGTGTGCGCTGTAAAAATTGAGAAATCGCAGTCAGTGGAAGATCAGTTGGCTATACGAAACGCAGAGTAATCTATCCAACAAAATGGTAGCCAATATATGGTAAATCTTCCCTGGAAAACAGGTGACGTCAAACTCCCAGATAGTAAACCAATGGCTATTCAACGGCTCAATTGTCTTGAGCGAAAACTATTACGGAACGGAGAAACAGCACAGGCATATGAGAACGAAATCCAAAAACTCTTACAAAAAGGCTACGCAATTCAGCTAGAAGATAAGCATGTTCTAAAATCATCAAAACTATGGTATTTGCCGCATTTCGCCGTAATAAATCCAAGTAAGCCCGGAAAAGTTCGGTTGGTATTTGATGCTGCAGCAGAGTGCAACGGCACATCATTAAATAAAAACTTGCTTACTGGACCAGACTGGTCAACATCCATAGTCGGAATTCTGATTCGATTCCGACTACATTCGGTGGCAGTGGTCGCCGATATTCGGGAAATGTTCAACCAGGTCAGTATAGCAGACAGCGATACAGCTGTACAGCGCTTCCTATGGATGAAGCTTGACCAGAATTAAGAGCCAACTATATACCAAATGAAAGCCATGTTATTTGGTACCACCTCATAGACATTTTTAGCACAATTTGTTAAAAACTACAATGCCAACAAATACAAAGATGAGCACCCAGATGAGGTGAAGGCTATTCTGGAAAATCACTATGTTGATGACTACTTGGACTCTAAAGCCAACGCTACAGAAATTATCAACATGATCAAAATAATAATTGAAATACACTCAAAGGCTGGATTTGAACTGCGTCAATTCATATCAAACAGCGACGAGGTGATGCAAAGTATCCCGAAAAATCTGAGAGCAACCAAGCAGAAAGTGCTGGGTATGTTGTGGAACGCAACAGGCGACGTTTTCACATACTCAACAAAAACGATGCACAAACTTTCAAATGAAACTTTGGATGGCAACCTTCCACCTACAAAGAGGAAAATATTGTCTGCCGTCAATTCATTATATGATCCTTTGGGTCTCATGACTCCAGTCACAATTAAAGGACGGACTTTCATGCGAGACGTATGGGAGACCGGCATTGGCTGGGATGACACAATCAAAGGCGATTTATTTGACAAATGGCGAAGTTGGCTAAAATTCCAAGATGCTACAGTCTTATAGCCTATTTCCACTGGCTTCATTTCTTATCATTTTCATTTCTAAAAATGAAGCCGTTTCCATTGACAAATTGTCATCATTTTGACACTTTGACAAAAACAGCTGCTTTGTTTGTTTTAAATAACAGGCGGCACTTTCAAACTTGCGTGGACTTTTTGGAATATTTAGCAAAAAAAAAAAAGACATACCCCTCAGGACAGCAATTCCTCGTGGCGAACGCATTGCCATCGCCCTAAACTATCAGCAGAATGCTAAATACACAACTTATTTTTAGTAAATTTTTTACCTATTTATATTTTAAGCAAAATACGCCTACTTTTTCGGGGCAATTGTCATCATTTTCGAGAAATGATAGAAATGAAAGGCAAAATGAAGTGACAATTCGTATGGAAGAAATGATATCATTTTCATCATTTCATGAAATGAAGCTTCATTTGTTCAGTGGAAATAGGGTATTAATCTGCCAATAGCAGATCAAGTTGAAATTCACGTTTTCAACGATGCCAGCAGTAAAGCCTATTCGTCAGCAGTGTATATCCGATGCTGCTACCAATCAGACGGAAATTGGAAATTGGCACTGATTGCATCAAAGGCTAGAGTAGCACCAATGAGACACGTAACCATTCCAAAGCTGGAAACTATGGCCGCAGTTTTGAGCTGCCGACTAGCGGAAATGGATGAATCGCGAATTCCACCAGATAAGCGATATTTTTATACCGATTCACGGACTGTACTTAATTGGATAATGAGCGACAAAAGAATGCAAGTATTCGTTGCTAATCGAATTGGAGAAATATGTGAAAAATCGGAAAGGTCGGAATGGCACTGGCTATCGACAAATGAAAATATTGCCGACATCATAACTCGTGACAACATTGCGTCACATAAGCTACAAAGGTGGCTTACCGGTCCAGAATTTCTACAAAAACCAGAAACTGAATGGAATCTCCAGCAAAAAAAGTCTCAGGTTGGAGCGGTTTATGGGCTGGTGGCATCATTGGACCGTACTTCTTCAAAGATAATGCGAATCGTAACGTAACTGTGAATGGTGAGTGCTACCGTGAGATGATATTATAATATATATATTATTTACTGATAGTCCATGTGCAACTCTATCTCGTACAATTCCTATTTCTTTGCCTGAAGATAGTGATCATCCAACCTTAGAGCTTCAATTGGATCTTCCAGACATACCCAAAGAAGTAAAGCCAACTAAAGCGCTACTTAGGCGTTGTTTTAGGAAAACAGATTTCAATCTTTTGAACAATTTGTTGCTTAATACTGACTGGTCATATCTTAAACAAGTTCATTGTATAGAAGCTGCCACCAATCTGTTTTATTCTAAACTCTACGAGCTTTTTGATATCTCCATTCCTCTGGAAATTGTAAGAAGCACTCAGAAAAATGTTCCATGGACTTGTGCAAGCCTTAGACACTTAAAAAATTTGAAGTCTCGTCTATTCAAAACTTACAAAAGATCTGGAAAAGCAACGGACTTCTCCAAGTACTCTACTGCTAGGGCAAAATTTCAAGCCCAAAATCGTGTATGCTATAAAAATTATCTCTCTCGAGTACAGAGTAATTTTTGTAACGATCCAAAGAGCTTTTACCAGTTCGTTAATACCAAACGTCGTTCCAATACCTTACCTTCTTCCCTGTTCTATAAACACGAAAATGCCTCGTCTGATATTGATATTGCGAATCTCTTCGCAAAATTCTTTCAATCAACTTACTCGTCGTCCGATGCCAGCAATGGCTATTCTTACCTATTTGTATGATTTCATAACGAGCCCCCGATTTCTTTTTCTTCTGTCCTAAATGGTTTACTTTCATTAAAACTAACCTTTTTCCTGGCCCAGATAATGTGCCATCGTGCATCTTAAAACAATGCGCAGACTTGCTTGCCTACCCTATCCACATCTTGTTTTCCAAATCACTTGAACAGTTTAAGTTTCCATCTCCATGGAAAGAATCCTTCATTATTCCCTTACATAAAAAGGGTTCTCGGTCTGACATTTCTAACTACAGGGGCATTGCGAAACTGTCTGCAATACCCAAACTCTTTGAGCAAATTATAACATCTCAGTTACAACATTCCTGTTCTCCTTTTTTATATCACCGAACCAGCATGGATTCGTTAAAAACAGATCCATTACTACTAACCTACTAGAATTTACTTCTTCAGTGATTCATGGTTTCACTCAAGGTAAACAAACAGATGTTATTTTTACCGATTTTAGTAAGGCTTTCGACAGTGTCCCTCATTGTCTTCTGATTCTGAAATTGCGTCTGTTGGGATTTCCGCTGGGGCTTCTTAATTGGATAAAATCCTATCTCCAGTCTAGAACTCAGAAAGTTGTATTTAATAGTTGCACCTCTTATCCGGTATTTGTGACCTCTGGAGTTCCTCAGGGTAGCCATCTTGGACCTCTTCTCTTCGTGTTATTTATTAATGACCTGCCTAATGTAATTAAGCATTCTCGTGCATTAATGTATGCAGATGACTTAAAAATATTTCTGAGCCATAACTCGCCCAACGATTCAGCTTTGCTTCAGGTTGATTTGAATTCTATTTATACGTGGTGCTTTTACAATTTGTTGCATTTAAACAGGGACAAATGTAAATCTATGACGTTTTATCGTAGAACCCCTCTTCTGATGAACTATTTATTGAATTCTTATCAACTTGAACGAGTTGAATCTTTCCATGATCTGGGTATTACCCTAGACCATAAACTTTCTTTTGGCACTCACATTGAACTTTCTGTGAACAAAGCTATGGGCTTGCTAGGTTTTATTAAACGTTGGTCTAAGGAGTTCAATGATCCATACACGACCAAGCTCTTGTTTATATCCCTGGTGAGACCCATTTTGGAGTTTGGTTCGTGTATTTGGAACCCTCAGTCACTTACCCTGTGTAAACGCATCGAATCTGTCCAGAAACAGTTCCTTTTGTTTGCTCTTCGCAACCTGGGTTGGGACCCACAGTTGAGACTTCCTCCTTATATTTCCAGACTTAAGCTTTTAGACTTACCGTCACTTGAGCATAGACGAACTATGTTAGGTATAATGTTTTTAAACAAACTTATAAAGGGTAATATAGACGCTGAGTACTTACTCGGGCGCGTGAACTTTAATGTCCCTTCAAGACAAACACGAAACTATATTCCCTTGAGGCTTCCTGTTGCTTCTTCTTTATATGCTTCTAACTGTCCATTTCGCATTCTGTGTAGGGATTACAATGCTATCTTTCCTCTTCTCAGTGGTAACCTTTCCGACGAAGGCTTTAGGTCTTTTATTCTTCACACTCTTGCACTTACATAGCTTCTAGTATTTTTTTTTTTTAAATTCCTTCCGATCATTAATGCTGCGAGCAGGGGCGTAGCTGGTCATACCGACAAACTAAATTACCCCCACCGGATCGGAAGGCGTTTCTTTTATTTGCTCTTAATGTCTTCTTTTCTACCCCTTTATTCTTTATATCCCCCTATTTGTATCCTTATATTCTATTATATTGTAGCTATGTCTTTTAGACGAAGCTACAATTAAACTAAATAAATAAATAAATAAATAAATAAATATCCAATTTTTTTCCCCCTATTTTAAGTTTTTTTTTTTCTTTTTTTTTGGTTAACAAAAAGGTTCCCCAAACCACAACCCAACCCCTAAAAATGTGCTTTTTTAAAGGGTTTTTTGATGAGAAATTTTTTTTCGGAACGGTTTCGTCGCCGCCTAGATCGCCCGATGTAACGCTTTTATATTATTTTTTTTGTTTGTTTTTTGTTTTTGTTTTTTAAAAAAAGCCCCCTTCTATTTTTGTATTGGAAGACAAAATATTTGTTTGTATATTTTTTTTAACCGCCCCTTTTTTAAAGGCGTGAGTTATGTGTGGGCTTTTCCCCTTCTTTTTGTTTTTGCTCATCACTTGAGAACCGTTCATCCGATCTTTATTATTTCTTCGGCAAATCGATTCATTTTGCTAATTACTAACTATCTCTAGAAGATACAAAACGTCAATCCTTAAAACTGTAGGAGATATAACGTTTTTTTCAAATTGGGGGGGCGGGAGGTGGCGTGGCCAAAATTTGAAACAAACTTGATCTGCGTGCAGATAAAAGAAGCATTTGTCCCATACATGTCAAACCTCTATCTCTTACCATCTCTGAGATCTAGGTGTTCATACAGACAGACGGACGGACGGACAGACGGACAGTCGGACAAGTCTATATCGTCTCGGCTGTTGATGCTGATCAAGAATATATATACTTTATATGGTCGGAAACGATTCCTTCTCCCTGTTACATACATTTGCACGACTTTAGTATACCCTTTTTACTCTACGAGTATACAACGAAAAGAAAAGTGTAATGGTCACATATAACAAGAACTGAAAAAATCTAATGCATTGTCCATTAAGGCCATCAAATGTTTTACTGCTACTTTTAGTTATTTAGTATTTTGAATTTAAATTTCTGTTTTTTGGCAAGACACAAACCTAGTTGCGAGGAGCTTACAGATCGTAATCGATCAAAGTGACACATGTCAAACTGTTTGCGATTAGCTTATTTGAGGCTCTCTCAAGCTTCATTTCCTCTGCTCAGTCTTTCCGTTTCGAGAAGTCGCCAAGAGCAGATGGGCCAACCCAACTAGCAGCGAATTTTTCTTTTTGGATAAAGTGGTCTTAACCTTGGTTTACATTTGAACTTAATCCGTTCAATACTGAGCCATCCGAAGCAATTGGTTGATAAAACCTACCTTTACGCTGCTAATCTACAAACGGCTATACGTCTGGCACAATATTTGTGGCTGTAAGTATAAATTGTTGAGAAAATCAATCTCGAGGACTCCGTTACTGATAAAATGCTTTATTTTGTAAAGTTGGACGTAGGTCCTGGTCCCGTCCCAATAAGATACGATATGTTGTTTTGGTTTATTTTGGTTTTATTAATGATTGGACACACATATTTGATGTGTCCAACCTTGTTGTCATTCCGCTTCAATTTTATTTCATTCTGATTTACATATTTGTTCAGATTTTCTATTAAGCTGTCGACTGAGTCGACAGCGACGCGGTTGCGTCACACATATATTATATATATAAGAGAGGATGGTATATGCACATATATGCCAGCGCCACTGGCTATCTTCAGTTATGCTGACGCTGTGTTAATGTGTTATGTGCCCAACGGAGAT